>JAQIWA010001606.1:0-17354 GCA_034693305.1 Eueremaeus valkanovi | reverse complement strand
CATTGAATAATTATTATTTCAACAATCTATCAGGACTAAATGCAAAAACTAATTTCCAGGTTCTGCTCATTAATATTAGGGATGGCCACGCTCGGCAAACCTAGGGGGGGTATAGGGGGAGGTAAAATGGCGGATTTTCCCCAAAATCGTGAGAAGGGGGTCAAACTCAACGGATTTGGCCCACTATTTTACGCCAACATAGGGGGGAGGTCGAAAACTCATCGGAAAAAGGCCACTTCAAAATGGCTATTTCAAAACCTAGGGGGGGTATTTTGGCTATACCCCCCATTAGCCATCCCAAGTCCATATTATTAGTACAGTTAAAACATTAAAAGTATGCCTGGTATAATTCTATTAATTTAAAACTTATAAACTTATGTTAAATGACCTCCAGATCATATTTTTCAAATTGTATTCAATTTATTTGTTCATAATTTTAAGATAATATCTATTTTATCGAATAATTTATTTCTGATTCACAAAATTTTCTCAGAAATTGCGAAATATGTTCTTAATTGTGTACAATAAAGATGATGACAAAAATTCTTTAAAAGTGGAGTATTTTTTTTTAGTCATATAAGATATTACTTTTAGGAATGCCGTTAATATTTTCACCCAAACCCACATTCTTCTCGTTTTATTGATTTTATATAAATTCTTTGAAACACTTTTCTTAATTCGATAAAATATTTTATATTTTCCACATTTTTCCACATTTTTTCCCACATTTTCTCACTGATCACTTCAGGAATAATAATTTTGTTGTTATAATAGAATAAAAACTGTTTCACTGAATATATTCTTTTGAGACACATCTGAAACGAATCACTACTTGAACTGAATTCAGTTCTGAACTGAAGTTTTATAAATGAGAATAATTCTGAACAGAATGTTAGTGTTGGCCCAAATCACTTATGACTGGTCTATAAAATTAAATTACAGTTATTTTCAATCTCAGTGTTGACCGCATTTTCTCGAACTGGAAATATGTTGGACACAGAATCTGAAGGACTTTTGGCAGAAGTGATATAAGAAAATATAATTATCTTTCAACAAATGTTAGCAGTTTTTAAATTCTTAGCCATTATTTCGTACAAGGTTAAATATTATCAATCGTTTGCTATCCTATTGTCATTCATATAAAGTATATTTATTACTATTAAAACTAATTTTGTTAACTCTATTCATAAGCGCTTAAAATAGTTTTATTTTTGAAACTTTCAATATTTTTTATAAAGTCTGAACTCTTGAAAAATTTGTAATTTTAAGAACAGACCAAACATTTAAAAATAATACTCAGATATTAAGTTCATTAAAAAATGAAGATAAGCTCACTTTTGCAGCATTTTTCTAATTTTTCACATTTTCATGTAGTCTGTGATTTGTCTGATACTACAGTATACTGTAATAACATTATATAAAACTGATTTTCAAAATATAATTTCATTGTTTACTATAAAGTTGACAACAATTATAGCTATCATTTGAGTGAAGTTTGAGTAAAATTTTCATTACATTCTCATTAGAGGAGACACTGAACCCAAAAATTAATTAAAAACATGAATGTGTGGGCAACTACTTGCTTCTACAATGTAACTGGGTTAGAACAGGATCTTCTCAAATGCTCTTTACGTATAAATGATTTTTTGTAATAATTGTAAATGAAATAAATGAACTGTGATTTTGCTCTTTTATAATATCCAGTGGCGTTTTATGAACTACCAACAAAATATGTAATTAAACTCAACTATTAAGTCAATCTGTTGTACTCACAATCAAAGTCAATAAACAAATAATAATATAGTGTAGAGTAGTCTCTGTTCACTGCAATAGTTGTTTGCTTTCATTTGACAAATCAATAGAAACAGAAATAAAGAGAAGAAATAAATATATTTGTTGTTTGTGTAGAAATATTTTAGGATTCTTTGGTATTTATGATTCGGACAAATATTTGTTCTCATTTGTGTCACACGATTAATGATGTGATCATAAACTTAATGTCTATTATAGTATACATTAATACTGTATATGAGATACTGAAGAGTCGCTTAGTTCTCATAAGCAGTCAAATGCCTACTATTTTATAACTTATGTTGATCTGGATCAACTTCATCTGGATTGTGAAGGTTTTGCATTCAAAAGTCAGCTTATTTTCCTGATTGAAAAGCATTGACGATTTAATGGTCGGCCACTCACAGACAGATTACAGAAACTGAATGGCATGCCATCAAAGTATTACAGTTGAGCCCAACTTCTTTAAGTTTGACTCAGGTTTTAACACTAATTATTGTCATTTGTATATGTTTTGGCACAATCTATATGATAATAATGTAAAAAGAAGCAGGGTGGTCCCTCGGTCAAATAACTCGAATGTGGATCGAATGCATTAGACTTTGAAACATAGAGTGTATTATAGAAGAGGGTAAATATTATTTTATTCACGATTGTACGTGTCTCAAATACTCGATCAGATATTTTTTTGTCGCAATAAAACTCATTTTTATTATCAATATTTGAACTCAATATAAGAGTTGTGAAGAGAAGCCAAACCAACTTACAGTACTGAATGACCTTCCACTTTGGAAAGAGCAATCAGAATATATCAAGATAACTTTTGCCATTTTTTCGACCAAAAATAAAGTGTCTCCTCTAAAATGCATCTATTATTGTAATGCCAGACCACTTCTGGTCAACTGTGCTTTGAATGGCATTAAATTCTTTGAGTCATTATATAAGTTATGTTTATTTTCAATTTGGTTCTGCACTCTATGTCTTCATAAGATCGTATCATATCATCAGATATGCACAAACAGTACGTATACTGTATTACACTTTGTTTGCACCAGAGCTCAACTTTATTAGATTTGTATATTTGCTCTTCTCTTGCTTTGAATCTTGAATTATATGCTTTGAATCAATATTTTCACATACATTATGGTATGAATGCAGAGATGATCAGACCATAAGAGTCCATAAAATAATTAACAATTTAGACGATTTGAAGGCTTTTCAAAAACGTTTCACCCAGAATACTATGTGTATTTATGAAGCTGTATCTCTGGTGGGGATATGGCTCCCGCTAAAAACCTAGGGAGTATTTTGCCGGATTTAAAAGACTAGGGAGATATTATGGCTATACCTCCACCTTGGTAATCTTTATCAAATCTATTCTTTTTTAGCACTACTTTCCATAGAAATGGCTATTATTTCACTCTAAATCTGATGATTATATCAAAGTGTATGTAATTTTCTCCCAAATATGTTAACAATATTTCAACACTTTTTTTTTATTTCATTGAATCAAATGAACTGAACTCTCAATTTTCAAGACTATATATTTTATATCTGTTGAAGTAAAAGAAGTGGAACAGTAGATTGACTTAAAATAATAGATTTTTCATATTTAAAACATATACTTTACCTGAAAGCCATCACATATGCAGCCAAGCATACAGTCGACTCGCGGTCACTCTTTCTCTGTTCTATTCTAACGTATTTTGATTAAGAATTAGATTAAGAAATAGTAATTAAATTTAAAAAAAACATTTCATTGAATTGAATGAAATTCTAATTAATTAATGCAAATCTGGATACTGTTTATAATAAAGAAGTATTAACAGTATAGACCAGCTATTAATTAGACATTCATTAAATGTTTAATTATTTAAATATAAATCTTTATATAAAGAAATGATAACCGAATACAATTAAAATCACGGAATCCGTTCATAATTATTAGGTTAATGTTATTCTGCAATAAATTTCAGAATATTTTTAGTATATTTACAACATTTTTAGATAACGTAGATAAAGGCTATAAATATATTGAAGGAAAAAATCTAATAAAGAAAAATTGAGTTAAATATAATCACATCCGCGATAAGTAATCTATTGTATTGAATGAGTCGATAATGAATATGATTTGAAACAATTTTGTGATTAAAACCTTTCCTTTCAAATAGAAAATTGTATAAACAGTGAAAATATACAAAAATACAGAATTTTATTACGAAATACTGTCTATAAGTTTAGAAAAATATAATTTAATAATGAAATGAATTGATAAATAATATTTCAATCGAATCCATCCTTTTATTGAAAATTAATTCAATTATCCGTTTCTTTTATGTTTTAATTTTGATTATATTTTTTCTCCTCAAATATACCCCAGGAATGGGCAGAGTCTGCGATAAAGACAAGAGATTTAGAATTAAAGGCGCACTCATGATCACCCTGACTGTCTGAGTCATGTGTGGGAGTATTACTTTCGATGAATTGTTTATTATATTTAAAAATCCTCTGAATTATTCACTAAATTCCATAGAATAGAAGAAAATAGAAAACATTTGCTTAGATTTTCTTTAGCCCCGGGTCCTTTTGTAATATATATATTTACAATGAAAAGATGCACTCAAAGAAAATTATGTTGAACTGTCTAACCCAGACTCAAAAAAATCCTTTGATCTGCCTTTCGATCTGAGAAACTCAGATATTTTCATTGATATAATATTAATCAAGTTTTTCTGAATCAGATATTTTGATTGATTTCTGTTATATAATATCGAATTGATATTCAAAAACGAGAAACTAATTCATTGAAAATCTATGAACTGGAAAGTGTTTTAGGTATGTGCTTGATTCAAATCTATAGCGCACAAATCAAGCTTGTTAAGTATAGTGAAGATAATAAACGAAGAATATTATGCAGGACATAAGCAACGAAATCTAAACCTGGAACCTATGTGTTGGAACCTAGGGGGAAGTTCTCCTGGCACAACTATTATATATACTTGTCTTTTCCTAAAGAGGCGAAGTTAAAAAGTGCCCATGTTGAGTTTGATTCTTTGATAGACTGACTCCCCTAAGAAAAAGTTATTTCAGCCGATACATATGTGAACAGAGATAGTCAATAGGGGGTAGAGGAAGGGTTTAACCCCTAGGATTTTGGCTGATTCTGACCCCTCTCTGTTTTTCGATGATTTGGCGGAAAAACTCGAAAATGGAATACTTTTGGGCGAAAAAAATTGATTAATTGCACCCCTTTTGGCCAAGATTTTGGCTGACCTCCCTATGTCGTCGGACCCATTGCCTATCTCTGATAAGTGAAGAGTTTTGTGTAATTCTCTGATAAAACCGAAACGATTCTGAATCCAAAATATTATATATATTTAATTTATTTATATATAAAGTTTATATATTATATTGATATCATAACTGTATAAACCTAAGTGTTTACAGATATTCTCATATTTATTTATACCCTGTACAGTCTGTATAGTATATTTAGAGAGCTTTGAAATATTCAGCCAATAATATGAAATGAAAAAATGAAATCTTATTTTCAAACAAATAAATTCAAAAACAACTAACAAAGTGAGTCTGAAATCAAAACGTTTATAGGGTTTCAATCTTTGCCAGCTTTACAGCTGAATGTCGTGCACTGCCAGTGAGCTATTGGGCGCTCTATTAATGCATATAAAATGAAATAAAAGAAAATTATTGAATAATATTAAAAGTTATTGATTTTTTGTTCTTCCTTTCTGTTCGGATATATTCTGTTTATAATTAATAATATATTCGATAAATTAAAAAAATATAAACTTTAAGGTGATTTCAATAAAACAATTAATAATTTGGACATTTATATAAATGTGTGAGGGTCATATTAGACAAATCAGGTAGAATCGTCCGCTTTACACAAAATAAATATAAGTTTTCTCTTTATTGGTTAATAAATGATTTGATAACATATTTCTATATAATATAAGCATAAGATGATAAATTGTGCTCTGGGTCGTTATGTACTCCAATCCCAGAAGTGTGTTGCGGCCACAGAAGACCATAACCTAATTGATTCAGAATATTATTTGCTCGGCTACTGAATAAAATAAGTGATAATAACTATAATAAGCCTGGATCCTTCCATCCATATCAAGGTAGTTATTAATATAATGAAATAAACTTATGATTGAAGACAATAAAGTGGTTTTGGCGTTGAATTGATTATTGCTTTTAGAGCGAGCTGTGTAGGCGCCATGAAAGCTACACCAACGTAACTGGCCATCTGTGCCGCCGGCACAACGGTTTTATTGGCGCCTATATCTTGATTAATTGACTTACAGCACAGCGAATACATTGTACTCACTTGTCAGAACAGTGTATGCAAGTACAGTTTACCCAGTACAATGTTTCCGACATTGTACGGTACAATGTACCCTGTCCAGTATATACAAGTACAGTGGCTAACATTTCTTATAAATCAATTTTTGAATAAATTTTAAAATAAAATAAAAATTTCACCCGTATAATAAAAACGCACGAACGTTATTACCAGCGAGTATTCATTAGATATATTGGTGATAATCTTGATAATATAGCCATTAGAAGATAATTGGATCAATTTGTATTCATAACTAGTCTTTACACTGCATTAGCTGTACTAACAATCGCAACAATGATTGACAGCTTTAAAAATATTGATTTTCATAATTTTATACTTTTTATAAGTTTTGGTTGGATTTAAAATTATTATTATATTATAATAAGTGTAAAATCAGTCGAATCAGTCTGTTTTGTACCAGTATTTGAGAAGATGTCATCCATGATAATTGTTGCTAACATGATGCATGTGGCGAAACTGACCCTGATTATATTGGAATCATTCTCAAAATTCTGTTTTGAGCCAAAAATTTAATTTTCTTTCTGTCGTATAAATAGTTTCTGTTGTTCTGAAGATCTCTAAAGGCGTTAAGAATTAGTGAAACTATTGTATTAATGAAATGATTTTCGGATTCAATCAATTTGTTTGATTAGAAAGCCTTAAATCTAATAATACAGCTCTGAATCCAATTTCTCTTCAAAACGATTGGCTTTTATTTGTTTTTCAAAATTCGTTTTCAATTATTTTTATTTGTTTGCTGTTTCCCAGAATTGACTTCATTTATCAATATATTCCTTGCAATCGATTTAATATTAAAATTCAATTTATTTTTACTAAATATAGATTCTATAGAAAGTATAATCTATTTGTTTACTCCGGGTATTACAGGTATTATGAAATTTCAATGAATGAATGAATAATACTTATACCAAACGATTGCATTGACTATTGAATTAAGACTTTATATTATTTCTGTTAAAGTTTGTGTAAAAATATCTCAAACAAAATAGTCGAGTGTTGTTGTGAAGGGAAACAAGACGTTTGTTAGTACCCCCTCCTTAGTCATCAATGGAGAAAAACATACGCATTTGGCAGGATCTGACCAGGCTGAGGTTCAATCATATTATTGATATATATTTGGAATTAATGAGTAAACTTCTCGTTCATTATTTATCTAATTGACACTGGGCACAACCATTATTTTTCACTTAAACTTAACTGACTGTCATTAAAAAATAATTAATATAAAGGACAGGTTATTTAATAATTAATACGAAATATTGAAAGTTCCAGGTTTCGATCCAATTGTACCAGGATATGTTGACATTCATCTGGATTAGTAACGATCAATAAATATATTTACTGTTTACAATACTGTGCTTGCTAAATAGCAAATAGAATCATATATTATATAAAAATCACATTGAGCATGACCATAAAGAATGAAAAAGTATGATTTGATTTTTAACTGTCAGCTGAATAAGATCCAGAAACATATTCACATTTATCATAATATGCATAATTAATAAGTCTCCCAAAAATTGACCCCTACTAACAACTTATCCAGAAAATGGCATTGACTATACAGCTATTGAAAAAATTATTAAAACTGAACCTGTACTGATATTACAACTAAACGAGTTGATTGTGATATTTTATCACCAAATAGACTAACATTGGTTCAATGTGAAAAATTATATAGAATATAGAGAATTATCTGAAATCTAGGTCTTTTTCAAAATTAATACTTTTTCATTCTTTATGCTCATGAGCTAAAAAGATACTATAGATTAAACTATCAAAAACAGAGTAACTTCAATAATTAGGAAGAGTTAGCCAGCAAGAAAAATTCACTAAATGTTCAGAATTTTATTGAATTATTAATTAAATAATGTTAAGACAACTTCACTGCAAATCAGCAATAGTTGCAATGAATCGCGTCTTTAAATAACAATAAAATTCAACGCAAACGTAGAACAATGTTATACACAAGCGATAAACTTGCCATATCTTATTTGAAAAAGATCAAACTAGCAGTCACTATAAATGACGCAATATCAATATAATATTCCCTGATTAAAAAAGCTTAGTCCTTGAGAGTATAACTTTTAGAGACGTTCTTTAATTTAAAATTGAATTTTCCAAAAACAAAGATTTAATTCACATAATAATTAAGATAAAATTGACCAAGCTTAGCGAAGTCAGGAGGCCATTAATATTACTCTTGATTTTAGGGCATTTTCACTGATTTTGGGGCAAAAATTTGAATTTGCCGCAATTCTTAACCCCGGGCTCTACCCCCCCCCCTAGGAAAAATTTTGGCTGGCCCCCCCTGTCGTCCGACCCATTGCCTATCTCTGATAGCAGGCCATTTGATAAGCGATTGTTTACTTATTTTCAATTCTTAGACGAAAATAAAATATTTCCGAAACTATTTCAGAATATTTTGCAAAAATTATTAATAAATAGGAATTTAAATTAGTTTGAAATCTGAATACAGTTGTTACAACTGAAGAGATTGAAAATGAAATTTTTATTTAAATATTCTTATCTTAGAAATGGTTTTATTAAGAAATGGAATCAAAATTATTTAAAAAAAAATGTGGCTTTACTGCAGCAGAGCTCAGAAGCACTTTATTCTTATTCTCCCTTAGAATTCGGTTTCTGATTGTCATTGGAATCATGTGCAGTGGAATATGTGCATACCTGGGCAGTAATTGGCATTATTTGGGTGTAGATCGCATATTAATGCTTTTTGGGTGTTCTATGGACTCGTATTTTACATTTTTCTATAGAATCGAAAGAACGTTGAATATCGAAGAAATTCTCTTCATTTTCATTATTCCTCGGATTCATGCCATTCATTAGTCTTTCATTTGGAAGTTATCTCACTTAAGCCACTTTTTATACGAGCGAAGACTTCCTCATTTACAGCATTGTCAATACGTTTGGTTCATATTTCAGTTACCCAGTTACTTTGTAATTGTTTGCTATCATATAAAGCTTGGTCTCCTGGAAGTGAAACATAGACACATAGACTCAACCTTTTTAGGCTTCTATCCAATTATCCGATTCTTAATAGCAAACTATTTAATCAGTTATTAAGATATTTGAGCAGAACTTCATTTGTTTAATGATTTCTGATTTCAATCAGTTTTGGAAGAAATACTTATCTCTAACCTTGACTATATTTTTGTCAATACCCGGCTAACTATTATACCAAATATTTCTGTCCCATTCGTATATCTTAAGAATGTTATAGTCTTTAGTACTTCCGACACATCTATTGGTTATACTATTCATAGTATAATTTGGTTCAGAGATCTCACAAATAAATATGGATTTAATACTAATATTATGTACGAAACGATTAACACTATTCACTAAATTTAAGATGATCTCAATTAACTTTAACCGGGTGAATTAGTCCAGCTACACTACCTACAAAAGTATTTGATAAATAAAAATTCAGAATAACAGACATTTATTATGAGTTGAATTAAAGATCATTTATACAGAACAGAACAAAAGGATGATTAGGACTAAAAATATAGACAAATAGACCTAAATTTGATTTTTTAATTAATGTTTAATCAATTTATATGTCTATCAAAAGGCAATCAATTGTATCAAAAGACTTATTGAAAACAGGATTGGTTTCACATTTATGGCTAATACTGTAATTACGAGAGAAACGTATAATTCGGTAAGAATTCAATTAAAATAATGCATTAATTATTCTAATCGTTGTATTTAATAGTATTTTATTTACAGGTATTCTATGGAATCAGCGCTTACTTTGTGATCAGACAGTCAAACAGTACATATAATACAAACAAAATATTATTCAATAAAATGATATATGAATTGAATAGAATTGATTCAAAACAGATATTTATATTTTTAATCACAATATAAATACAGTATAACTTATGTATCTTTAAATCATGTAATTAATTTAATATATGATCCAGTTATGTTAGAAACTTAGATGGTTGTCAATCCATTCTCAGAATGTCAATAGAAATGTACTCTTGCGACTCTAATGTCAATGCGCCAAGATACAAAATTTTACCGTTATTCTATTGAGTCAGCAATGGAACTTCATTAAGTTGGTTATCAAAAATTTAATAAATTCTTCAGATTATTACCATGTACAGTACTTAGGTACTCAGGTAATTAATTGCAGACCAAGAAATATAAAAATATTTTCGGCTATATTTTATAACATTATGAATATTATTAATAATTTATAATCATATGATTCTGATTACATTCACAGATAAAGTATGTTATGTTTGTTTGTTTGCTGTATAACAGTTGGAATACTAACTCATTAGTGTATAATACTGTATAATAAAGCATGATATTTATAAAGTAGCTTGTTAATGTTTGTTGCTAATGATAGGTAGATTGAATTTATGATTTTTACATTCCTGTAGAATTTGTCCTGAATATCATTAAATAGTATGGATTACAGTTACATTAGCCTGGGATCAACTGAACTAAAATTCAATTGTATTTAATGACAAAATGATTTACAATTAGTGACAACAGTTGTAATGATAACCGAATATTAATAAGAGTTACAAAATGTAGTGAAATCGCAATTCCAGCCGTAATTCCAAAATCCAATCCAAATAAGCCTTTAATGCAAATATGCAAATATTATACATAAAACATGTCTGCGCTGTAAGACATTTGTTGAAATTTTAAGCTTATTTGCAGAGATGAGACATCAATAGACTTAATGCCAGTCTATTAGAAGAAAGTTTTGTTTCGAGAAGAAGCCCAGAATTCAAGCCTTCATTCCCTACCACTTATTGATTGTTTTCCAGTGAAAAATACTTTCAAAGGCAATGAAATGCCTATTCATTGACAGATAAAATCTATTTAAACCACCTGTTCTTTCCTACCTTTCTCCAATTGTAATCTGTCAATACTACACTGTTGATCGCAGGACAAAATAATAGTCGGATACAATCCAAGCCATGTATTCTATTGACAAACTTATATTCAATTATATTTATATTACAATTAATTTGATTTTCTTATTCATCATAATTATTGGGTAAGAGTTATAAAAATTAATTATTACTAATCTCTTCCATAATTTCTAACGCTTTTAACGAAGTACTAAAAATTATTATTAAAATCTGAAAATTTTATACCAAATATGGTTTTAAATATAATATTCAGAGAATTTTAATTTTAATTAAGAGTAGAATTGAGTCAAACTTTTTGAAAAAAATTTCTATAATTTCTTTATTTGTTGTTTGTCTTAAATATTTTGTCCAATAATTTTGTTTCAGAGCATTTGGAGAACAGAATTCAAGTGAAATAAACGAATTGAATGAAGTTTTTGAGAAAAGTTATGTGACTTTCAGATTGAAAACTATATTGAAATTAAAGTGCAAAAAGTTGGGCCAACCGTGCAATGAACAGAAGGACTGCTGCAATAACCACCTGTGCCTGTATGATGTAGAAGACTTTTCCAAAGGCAAAATGTGCTTTCTGTGAATTTTCACACTACTCTTGATCTTTTTTAAATTGTTTCTATTTATAAATTGTTTTGACATTCAATTTGCAAAATAAAATATTTGTCTACAAATAAAATATACTTTCATTTAATTTATTTTTGAATTCCACTAAAGCTTGAAATGAAAAGGCATTTAAGAATTCAGAATATTTGGAAGGAAATGTGATAGATCATTCCTATATGTACTTGGTTATAGTCCAGTATTGATATTGTTTAGAATGTCTTCATACTTATGAAATGCTGGCCCACAAGACTTCCTCAAATATAACAAGGTTAAATTTTTGAGCCTGCACTTCCAGTTTCGGAGAATAAGATCAAAAAATTAGACTAAAGGACTAAGATTATTTTATTCTAGGTTGCTAGTTATAAAGCCAGCACTATAGCAAGGGCTTATGAGGGTCAAAATGGGAATCTCTCTTATACCGGGCTGAGTATTTACTATGCCGCTACAAGTATGAGCCGGTCAACTCGATTATAAGGGTTTAAAATATTCAATACTTGATATGAGTCGCACGTAATTCATGAACTAATAGATTGATTGCTGCGATCAGACGGCAACACAGTCTGCGAACGCCGACTGAGACTCAGTGACTGACTCAGACTGAGTGAACGCAGTGTTGGTATTGACGTAATTAAGTACCGAATGTGTGCCTCAACTGACTGTCAACTCATCTGATATGACATTTCGATAGGGATTTCAACCTTAAGCTCAACTCTAAGCTTAACTGTAAGACTAATATCACTTTTCAATTGAATTAATACTGAATTAGAGTTCGTTTTATAGTCTATTATAGTATTGAAAGTGTTGTCACAGAAGAGCAGATCCAATGAAATATCCGGTTTCGCCGAAAATCATTTTACGTCACTGTTCGCCCATTCCGTCCATAAGACTCAACAATTCGCTGATAGAGTCGGTTCCGGTGACCACAAGACGACGTCCGCTGACACTGATCTTCGCCTGGATGTTGGCTAAGGACAGGCATTTGGAAAAGTACAGACAAATGTGGTTCCGGAGGGGCTTCGATGTGCTGACAGTGAAGACCTCACCATTGGATCTGTTGTTTCCGCCAATCGGTGGTCGAGTTGTGGCCAAGAATTTGGTTAAATATCTGTCGGAAATCCACTGGAAATACAATGAGATAGTAATCCACGCCTTCTCTGTCGGCGGCTATCAGTTCGGGGAAACAATGGCTCAAATGAAAGGACAGGAAGTGAACAGAGATGTCGTTCAGTCGATAAAAGGCGTTATATTTGATTCGTGTGTATTCACCGAAGACTGTGCGCCCGGACTGTCCAGAGCTATAACACTGAACCCAATCGTTCAACCAGTGATTGAGTCATCGATTCATTATTTTTTAAAACTTTTTCCCAATATTTCGCTTAAGAACTATGAAAAGGCTTCGCATTATATCTTCAATCCAGTCCTTCCCTACTCTGGTATTCAATAAATATTATAAAAATATTTATTATTTTTTTAATCCATTTTTCTATTTGTCTGAACTGAAGGACTGGTACTCTATTCTAAAGACGATATCGTCAGTAGTTATGAGAAAAATAAAAGATTAGCCGAGAATTGGGCCAAAAGAGGAAGTGCTGTTCGCTCCAAGTGCTGGTCGCAGTCGACTCATGTGCTCCACTATAGGGACCATCAGTCGGAATACGAGCAAGAATTGGATGCTTTCATCAAAAGTCTTAAACTTAGAAATTAATGTTAGATTTGAGTTAAGGTTTTAGGGAATCAATGGAGAGATAGGCTATCAATGATATCAATGAGTTGTCAGTGATATCATAATTCACAGCAAAATCAGAAACCGATGAACAGATTGAATGACAAAAACATTACTAAAGTATTGAATAGAAGTGAACGCTATTAGTGTCCGATTGACTCATATTTTCAATTGTATTATAGACTGAATCGATGTTTAATTTAATATATATTTAATATTTAACTTATTTTATAATATTTTTTAATATATTTATTTCAATCGAACGCTAATCATGTAATGGATTAATACCGGGCCACCACCCTGCTCCCTTTATTTCTAGTGATTTTCTCCACAATTAAGTACTCAATTCAATAGTAACCGAATGTATAGTCGTTTGAGATTTTGCTTAGACTTGAGATTCACTGAATGTGAATGATATGAACGCAAATGAAAATACTGTACATTCAGTGAACAAATCACTGACAATCAGGAATTCACTATAAAGGCACCGGAGGTCCGATAATACGTCATATTATGATATATGAGTTCACTAACACATCGAAACTTTAGTCTAAATTATTGCGGTTTTTGTGCTTTATTTCGCTTTTAATCAGAGATTTATTTTTCAATATTTTATAGAATATATTCAAAACTTATTGGAATTTATCAATCATTTTGATCCTATTTATGATTAATGTTCCGATTATTTTAAATTTCGTTTTTATTGTACTTTATGTCAAAATACTGTTCCAATAGATTCTGGTTATTCTTGAAATTTTTTCGCCTTTTCTTACCATTATTTTTGTTAACTTTTATAAAAATTTATGCAAACGTTAGTAAACCTTATTTATTGATATTCTTGTTATTTATTCGGTTTATAATTGTTATCACAAAATGAGTGATATTTTTCAAATATTTCCATTCGAATCGCTTTTGAAATTATATTCAGTCAAGTCTTACGCAATTCAATACTCTATTAATCGGAAACTTATTTAAAATGCACTTAAATTTCAAAAATACGTCTGAGATATGAGTTATTTAATGCACAGTATTATCAATACTGTTTACAGTGTGCTGACAGTGCACAGACACTGTACAGTAGACACGGGTGAACTACCCATAGGAGTCATCACAGTATATCATATTTATTGTGACAAACATTATAAAATAGAAGAATACAAGCCCGGGGCAATTGATCGTCCAACCAATCCTTGGTCTCTCTCTGGCAAAATGTCCGGGGCACCATTCAATGCTTCTATTAATGAGTTGCAGGTGTTCTCATGGATTAGTTGATAGACTCAATGATAGCTATGGATAGTCCACCAGTGTACTGTACAATGTACAGGATCCTTTTTATATAGTGTTCGCTTTCATTGCGTAATTATAGCAAAACTATAAACGTTAGAAAAATGTCAATCAATTTTAGCACAGGTCAGTTATACAGTTATGTAGTTAGAATTTAAGATAAAATACACTAGAATTCAATTGTGGTCAGTGATCACAACAAGGCAAAATACTGAAATTCGGTTTTTCTCTAAATTACCTCAATTTATGTGAGAATTAGAAAGTGATTGAAATAAATAATGAAATAGTTTTTGGAGACACATCGTAGCACATAGTACCCGGGCACTTTGAATGTGCATTAATATACACTCAAAAACTTTAAAATAGACGCTTGCATATTTGAATTCAAATTAAGCATTTGATTGTTGAATCAGTATTTTGATTAAAAATGGGCCAGGCTAACTAGCTAGCTATAACTTTTGTCTGGATGACTAGAGGCTACACTATAATCTCTATTGTCTTAAAAAGAGCCATGGTCACCTGCAACTAAATAATGACTCAATTTTCGACAGATTTTCGTAAATCTAACTATTATTGAGTAAAATAACTTAAATTGATTTTGAATTAGTACCCTGGTGTTGTTTTCCTGGAATTGCGAAATAAAAAGCATTATCTGAACGATCATAAAACCAGTATTTTCTGTATCTCTACGTCCTTTCAGTTTTCAGGTAACTGTCATTATATAACTTGAAATTAAAAGTTGTGAGTATTGAGTGATGAGAGGCCTTAAAGATTGGCCTTGAATTGGATATACTGCATGACCGGTAGCTTTATATAACTGACTGTACAGTAGATTTGAAACTCAGGTTAATATCAAAGTCAACAGTAATTCTGTTCTGAGATTGTTTACGTCTAACATGACTTTTTATACACCCGGGTAACTGACTTTTGAGAGTATTTATTCGTATAAAATGATTTTGATGTGAATTAAGGATTCTTTCTATTGAAGAGCTCAGTGTCTGTTGTGAGACAAAACAAACCCAACACAACATAAAGATTATAATTTCATTCAATTGACCTATAGTTGAGATTATAGTTCAAACAAAAGCTATTTTCTTAACAAAAATAATTAATAACTGCTTTATTAGAGTTCATAATAGAATTCAAAGCAAAGGTAACTTTGTTTATGGTTCTGACTAAATCATCTCTGCAGGGTTAGTTTGTTAACATTTAAAATTAAAACTTAATAATCAACATCAAATTAAAATGTCAATGATCAATGTTATTTTTTCATATCACTATAATAATAATTGGCTTTTTGTTGGTTACAATAATTGGTTGAGTGCCTCAAAGGCATCATCGGAATGGATGAGAGACTCTGTTCAACAAACAAATTGATCGCACATTTGATTTTGACTCATATAACTTATTATTATTTATTTTAAACTAAAATCTCTACTGGACTACAAAGACGTCACAGCACAAGGTCTTATTGATGGCTAGGATGAGAGCGGGGACGTTGACTTCACCTGCCATTAAAAATTCGAGTCGAATATCAAGTTCTTCTTTCTTCACAAATACCGTAATCTTTGATATTTATAAATAGACATTCATTTTATAGACGAGGAATCAGAGGTACAGATAGAGAGGGAAAGTAATATTTTTAGTGCAAGAGGGAGAGGGCCAATTTTCGTTAAAGATCAAGGTCGTAGACTGAATTGATAAAATATTTTTATATAAAAAGCTGGACTGAAGTCCATTGGAAATCATTCGCTTCATTTGGTTTTGAAAACTCATATATTTTGTGGAAAAAAGCAAAACTCACTCAAACTCTCCAAAAAATGAAATTCTTGGTCAGTATTCACTGTTGTATTCACTGTTGCTTTGAATGGAGAGAAATGTTTTGCTTTATTATAATTGTAGTCATTATTTGCTATTTATTAAAAATTAATGTATTTTTTTGCTTCAATACAGTTGTGCTTAGCTTTTGTTGGACTGTTGGCCACCGCATACGCCACTATCATAACGGGGCCGGTTGGCTATGGTGGCTATGGAGGCGGATGGGGATATGGTGGCCGCAGCGTTTATGGTGGTGGACTGGGCTACCCGAGAACAATCTACGGTGGATCATCTCTTGGTTACGGATCCCTCGGTTATGGTCATAGTCTGGGTTATGGCAATGGCTGGGGCTATGGTCGCTCGATGTGGTACTAAACAAAGGCATCTCATCTCAAATTCTCTGCTATTTTTAATTTTCATTTTGTTTAAAAAAAACTTTTTTTTGTCGAAACAATCAAAAACCAAAAATAAATGAATAATAAATACTGAAAACATTTTTCAAATAAAATCATTTTTTGCACAAATTTCTGTCTATTTTTCTTATTTAATGAAATTAAGCAAAAAGTATGAAAACTGTTGGCAAAAATGAGCTGACAATTAAAATATTGATAACAACTACGAATTCAATTATTACGTGCACTTTATGCGGCACTGTTTAGAATGGTTACATGAAAATGTGCTAGAATCTATAATCTAAGGGAAGGGTATAAAAAAATAGAATAAAATTGTGTGCATTTATATATATGAGATAGTTTAGAAAATACATTATATCACTCACAGGTCATTTCAAAGTGCTCAGTACCAATTTGGCTTATTTTTATTGAAT
>JAQIWA010001605.1:0-17358 GCA_034693305.1 Eueremaeus valkanovi | reverse complement strand
TTATACCCCGGGGTATAAGGGCACGTGGTATGATTCATTTTACAGTGGCATGCCGGTGTTTGTGCGGGAATACGGTATAACTTTGTTCCACCAGCAGCCGGGCCATTGGAACTGGGATATCTTATCAACTAACTTAATCCACATCTGATGAATTTTAATTTGATTCGTCGGTATTGAAAGGAAAATAATTAGTAATAATTACGTTTAGTTGCCATTGCTTAGCATTAAATTACATTTCTTATACGTAGATGACATACATCTTCTTTCGATTTATTATCACATCTTTGATAGAAAAATGCCAAAAATACGAGTGGAAACCTCAAGGTGTGAGCACTAGTACATATTATTGAGACAAACGGTGTTATAATCCACGTCAATTAGAACTTCTTCAGTAAGGCATACCGGGTAAACTTATTCAGTATTTTTATGGGTTTATCATAATTTTAATGCTGGGGTGAAATGAGATGAATTGTTTGTAAAACTCTCTCAAAATATGCGGTCTTTATAACTCTTGAAGTATTCAGTTCTCATGCCTTACCTATACTACTGGTGACCACTGCCTTATGTGGTACCCCTAATGGCACAACAGGTCTGAATCTCAGTGTCTCTGATATGACTGCCATTACATAATGACATCGACTCCTGTCCTCGTGGGTCGCATATCTGTCACCAATTTCTGACTCTATCTCTTGTCTCAACTTTATCTGTATTTCCGGATAATATGTAATCAATAGCAGAATCCATTGGAAGGTTATATCAGACGAATCGGTTCCGGCTGTAAGTGATTTAACATTTAATAAATAAATTCATATATTTTTTAAAAGTACCCAAAAATAGGTCGAATACAGTCAACGCTAAGTTCTGATCCGTGAGATAAGGGGCCGATTCCTTGCCCTCCCTTAAGGCTTCATTTTTAGCTCTGATGAGTTGATCACAAAAATCTCTGACAACAGAGTCGTTATAATCCTTGTAATGAGTTTTGAACTTTTCCATAATCATTGTCAGGGTATGATTGAACACAGTTTTATGTTTGTCAACCAATTTCTTATCAATGATTCTGATTATGGGCGCAAACTCCCAGAGTGATGCTCTTGTTTGATTTTCTCTTATAAAATCTTGGATAACATATTTGATTTGTTTGTATTCTTTGTCTTCGATTCCATAACTATTTGGAAACAATTTTCTATTATATTCTCTGTTATTCCCAATTATTTTAAACCCTTGCCATACCTTTGGCCGAAAGCACTGGTACTTAATATATTGAGAAACATATAATACGCGTAATCAGAGGAATTGAATGCACTGTCAGTGCCTTCTCTGTCAATAATCAATTTGATAGTACTGTCCACACAATCATTGGCCACATTTACGAGCTTTTCATTTGCAGAATATTTTCTGTAAATAATAGCAAAATATTTATTTATTTTATTAAAATTCGTTTAATTATATAATTATTTACTGAACGGCCGAATGTGCGATACGTCTCAACGCTTCCCACGAATGGCCGAAATCAGCGAATATAACGTCCGAATGGTTTGCGTTTGAAAAGAGTGAGCCTTTGATTGCAATTATTAATTGACTTAAATTGGAATTTGAAGTAAAACTCACCGAAATAAGAGTCGTGTCGACCAGAAAATGCATTTTTGCGGAATATCTCCCGGACCTTTTCAATCTCCGTAATTATTATGAACGGGTTGTTACCCAACCATACTGTGTATATCGAACCGTATTTTTTGGTCAATTCTCTGAATACAGAATTCCAATGAGTTTTAGTGCGAAATACTGTTTATTTGAATGAAATAATTTGATTGTAATCCGAGTAAAATATTTGAATTAATTAGAATAAACTTACATAGAATATTACCAAGTAGGGGAACAGGTGTTGGACCGGGAGGTAGACTGTAAACACTGTAATAAAAAGCCGATAATTTGTATACAATTAAACCAATTATAAGACTAATAATTGTCGTTCGTATGTCTGATAAGAAAAAATAGAAAACTTGAGCAAAAATCGACATTTTATTCTTGATAACTGAAATCTTATTTCATCAATGCCAAAAACTAGCTGATAATTGATAGTTATTCCAAGTCTATGAAAGTTGACTTTCTCTGTGCGATATTGAAATGATCTGAACTGAAAATTACGTGAACTGAACTGAAGCCTATCAGTTGTTCGGCTTATTTAAGAAATTATATTCGAATTTATGCAGAATTTAAGCAATAATTTCTAGAATTTTCTTAAGAAAGCCATTATTCTAAGAAATATTGTTAGGATTTTTATCACTTAATATTTCATCTATGCACTTTCACAGAACGTGGATTTTGTCATTACAAAATTTATTAACGCATAAAATTTCCATGATTAGGAAAGGTTAATTATTCAATTGAATATGAGTTGATTATTAGTACATGTATTTAATTGAGTGGCACAAAAAAATTATCCCTGAGATTGGCAAAGGGCCTAAGACGGGATTAACCTCTTACAGTTGTACCAAGGACCTATGTGTGCACGCGTTTTCTGATTTTCTCTTTTGCAAATTATCACCTAGGACTCATATAGTTTTTATATCACGATAAGTCCTAGGTGATAATTTGCAAAATAGTAAATCAGAAAACGCATGCACACATAGCCCCTTGGTAAACCTGTTAATTGAACAATAATTTATTGGTGTCAATGGTGGCGTCAGATAGAAAAGTACAGGCAACTTATTTGGTCTAAAACCGCTACAGTAGGGGAAAACTAATGCATGTTTGAACTCGAGTCGTGTCTCTGATTATAATTTTTACCAATTTTTGAATCTGTCTATCAGTTTCTGATTTTCCTATAAATAAATTATTTATTATTCAAACAAAGGCAGAAACTATTAAACCGATTCAAACGGAGATAAAAAATATTATTTATTGCAAATTGAAATGAATATTAAATTATTTTGGAAGTTGCAAATCAAGCACTACTGGTTAGTATTGAGCCATATAGTTGCCATGCAGAATTCTAGAAATTTCTTTATTTATCCAGAAACTATTCTATTGGGATAAATGATGACAGGTGATGATAAATAATAAGAATATACAGTAATAGCAGTAACACTTGAAAAGACGACTACATTTTCATTGACGCAATTCTAAAGTAACCAATCAAGATCATTTTAAGTACAACTTAAATTAGTAAACTAATCTAGAGTAATAGCAAATTGTAACCTTTTTTTCGGACTTGATTTGAAGCGCTATTCCTTTAAATGCCTATTTGTAACACTCTCTGTACTCTCGTTATGGTGTACCCTCACTATAGTGTGCTCTCGTTCTATACACTATACACTTTTCTCTTGAATTTTCTCGTTTTTAAAGCGAGAATTTGTCGTAAGTCTCAAACCTAGAGCTTATTGGTTGAGAATATTGTTCTGCAATTGAATCTTAAAATACTTTTCTGTTACTATCGGCTGAGCATTCAGTTTAATATTTAATGCTATTTATGCGATAGTATTGCATAACAGTAGTAATATATAAGTTTTTTTACTAACAATTAATTCACTCAATAAGTTATGTCAAATACAATGGTACCATTATAACTTACGCAAACATTTTCCAATAAATTTTTGTTCAAGCTTATTTATTGGCAGTTATTTTGGCCTTGTTACTTACGTATAGCCAGCAATAAACAAGACTTAGTTGTCAGGAACAATTTTGAAATATTCTAAATTGATTTTTAAAGCTGGTGATAAATCACAAAAAATCAGAGGTAAATACCCGGATGATAAAATTGTCAGAATTAATACGGGATATTTTACTGACTGACCTCTTCTTTTAATTAGGTTTTAGCACTATATCTCCTCGCTTATGACCCGTTCCTGCCGATTATGTTTTTTGATAAACTTTTCAAACCGTGTGAATAGGAAAAACATTTAATTAAATATTAGGGGATTTCATAATACCTGTCGTTCTGCAAGCTTTCTTTTGAATTTGAATTTTTTGTATTTATTTGTTTATCCACACAATTCACTCAACATTTCTGCTGATTTCCAGTGAATGCGTGTCAAAAAATATACAATTAATTAAAAAAAATAAAATGAATAACAATTAAAAGACATTTTTAAGATATTTTATATATTCTTTAAAACATTGAATATTTCTTAAATTCTGATCTAATTTATTAAAAACCTGAACTCCTGAGTAAAAAATTGAATTTCTTATTGAAGTTAATTTAGTCGGAAATAATTCCAGTTCAGAGTTGACTATAGATCTGGTTGTGATATTAGATTATCGTTTAGAGAAAAGATTACAGTCAGACCTGTCGTAAATCACACTGTGTAATTTCACAACCTGCCTATATTCACACTTAGACTGAAGTCCCAAGTTGGGTCCTATGTTAAAGTATAGGAACTAATTTCACACCTGTGCATTTTACAATTTCACACATTGTCACAGAACACGCCTATCATTTAACACATAGTTTCCTATCTGTAATTTCACATAAATTTTTCCTAAAGTAATAAAATATCTTTTGAAACTATTTATTATAATTTTCCAAGAATTTTCCAATTATATTGGGAGTGTTTAGGGAACATATCAAGGAATGAAATTGCAAAATTTTGCCTTAACCTTGAACGTAACATTGATAAGGCTGGAATGCCCCTATATGGTCACAAAAATATCGTTTAAAGTAAAAAATGTTAGTTTTTCAAAAATAATTTAACTAAATTCGACTAAATGTAGCCTAAAATCAGTTTACTTTAGTGTAATTTGCTTGGATTTAGACTAAATTTATTCGAAATTCTGTCAAAATCGGCCAATTGTTTACTACTCGGCAATTGGTTTGGCATATAAGGTAGAGATTTTAATTAAGGTGGTATTATAATTAGTGTTGCAAATAAAGAAGGTATGATTTGATAACTGAGTTGAGGGGATAGAATTGATTTGCAATCATATAGAGGTCCGAATAGGAATTTATTTGGTAATTGTATTGAAGACCAGAGTCTGATTGTTGCGAATAATTAATATAATTATTGTTTTCTCCCGCAGTTCAAACCAAACAATAAAACAAGTTTTCATCCAAACCTCTAACTGCATGTCTATTAACTCTATCCCTCAACTCGTTTGGAAGTTAATCCATAGCCATGTGCACTAATCCTATTAAAATACCACCTTAAAGAAAATCTCTACCTTATAATAATAAGTTTCAAATAAATTACTGTATATTAACCGGAATATGCATAGTATTTGTTGAATATAGAGCCCATGTTCTCAACTCAGACTTTAAACTTCTTTTGAGTTCAATTACTTATCTCTAAGAATATGTTTGGGTTATTATATCTGTCATTAAGGACATGGATCAATTGAAGATAGATATAGTGCCAACAGCTATTAAATTGAGAAAATAAGCCTGAATAAAGAAAACTCTAAATGGGCACCTTGGGTACAATATATAGATTGTTTAAAAATAAAAAGCTTTCATTTTTTATTTTATTTTTCAATTATTTAATCGCATATAATGTCATTCAATTCAGATTTCAAACATCCGTTTTACAAAGATTATTATAGGATCTAGCAAAATGATTTAAGTTCACATTTTGTATGGATTGCACTCTAATTATAATTTAGTAGATTTGAGAATAACACAGAACTCTTGAATTAAATGTACATTTTATTAAAAAAAATTAGACAAATATTTAATCAAATCAAATGGTGCGTCATTTGGCCCTGATATCCTGACTAACTAGCTTTTTATCCTGATGACATTGTCCGAACTAATGTTATTTGCATTTTGTACAAAACAACACCAAATCAGTCGAGAAATCTTTAAATACTTGAATATTTTGATATAATTTAAATAAAATGCTTTTATAATACTATATATTATATAAATTTTATGCATTTCTGGCGATCGGCCATAAAATCGTTATCTTTTGGGCTAAAAAATTGAAATAAAATAAATTAATTTACATTTTATACTGAAGTCTACAACAAATAATTAATAGAAAAATGTGCCGAAAAATGTAAAACAAGAAAAAAAAAATCTATTTTTCAATATAAGGATTGGTATGAAATTCATACTATGAATGTAAGATTTTAAATAACGATTAAACGTATTAAACATGTTTTGAATTTTAACATTTTGTTAATCTCTTTCCTAAGAGAATATAAACTCATTTATCGCAAACATGTCTTGAAATTTAAAATTTTAACAATAATTCAAACAATAATTAAAGAGAAAAAGTGAAGCAAAACAAAAGCATAATTAAAAGGAAAGGCTATTATTTGGCAAAAAACTGAATATTTATTCAATTTAGACAAAAGATCGACTCATTTATAATCAATTCTGAGTTTAACTAAAACTTTGGTTCAAAATAAAAATCATTTTTGAAAAATTAACGCTTCATTAAACAGCATTAATGACTCTGAAAATGAGATACATTAGCCAAATGCCAAATGAAATCAAAATTAATCCATCACTAAAACGCGAAAAGTTGACGTGGGATCAACTTATTGCTACTCTTCAATATCTTAAGCTTGCTAATTTTACCAATTAATACATGACATTATATATACTAAATTCTTATACGGTATCTATACTTCACTGTATATTAATTCAATTACATTTGAAAAATGCCAGAAATAAAGTATTGAAACAAATTTAGTTTAAGAAAAGTCCAGTCAAGTCAGTGATAAAGAAAAAATAGTTTTCTGAAGATTTGCTATAATATAATGATCGCTCAAAATAGTTCAGAGAACTCAATCTGAAAAAACTAGTTTTACATCTGGTAATAGTCCTGTAAAGAAAGTTGTGATTTCACAACGAGAGTGAGTCTCAGTTCAGTTGTTGTCAGAAAAAAGTAGATAATCTAAACAGTAGTTTTGGCTTTGCTATTGTTTAAATTGTTTGCATTAAGATAGTAGCATGCTCAAACTTGATTCTAGAAAGATTGATTTGAATTTAGAGACTTTAATCTAAACCGCAATACAAGTATAGGAACAAAAAGGTCTCAATTGATTCGCAAAACAGGAGTTAATGGAAAGAAATACATGAATTCAATAATAGAATTAATGAAAACAATTAAAATCTTATCACAATTTTCTGTGAACTTCTGAACTCTTATTTGCTTTTCAATTAGTTATACTTTTAAGACATGTGAAAAATAAAAATGAAAAACATTTTACGACTAAACAAATTTAGTTATGCATTGTTTGAATAAAAGATTTTCAGCAAAAATCTATTGGAAATATTGGTTGTATTGGAAAGCATTTGTCTTTTTTCCCGACACTAAAAACAACTCTGGATTCTTACGATTGAATAAACATGAGTTGAGACAAACATTCTTTGAATATATAATATTTTTCAGTAATTTTTGTGGACATAAATATTAAAAGTCTTATTAGGAATATCTGATAGACATCTTAGGAATCTCTGAATAACTAAAGATAGGAATAGTCTCTAATAATATGTTTGAATAGTTTTGAATTTAGTCTTAAGTCGTCTCAGAATTTGAATTTATTTTTATGATTGTTCTTAAGAGTAAATTATTGAACGAATTACTGAACTCTAAAGCAAATTGTTTTTACTTTACTTAACAAATAATTTTAGTGTATTTTTAGTTTTAGTTCGCGAGACGCGATGAAAGGTTCGGTCATCGAGTTGTGTAAGAGATTTGACATAAAGTAGAAACCACTTGATTGGTGGATATCCCCTAAAACTCGAAATTCGACCTTTCCTTCAGTGTAGCGCCAATTCGCTGCAGTTCTGGCTTTCCTTCTCATCAATTGTTGTGAACAACGAATTGAAGGAATTCTTGTGAACTAAAACTCGACTTCTTTTGCCGATAAATGTTTAGAAAAAGTTTTTTCTTCTAATGCTTTCAACAAAATACTAATTCATATGTTTTGGGCAATTGTTTTACACTTCGTTTAATTTCTAAATTTCTTTTTAAGTTATTTGTCTAAAAGTCATTAAATCGAAAGTTTAATCCAAATTATTCTGCAATTGATCTGAAAAAAGTCGTCAAACAATCAACTGAAAGGTTAGTGTTTCGACATTTTATATTTATTACTCGCCAACAGTTACATTTCGTAACTCATCATGCTCATTTATATTGCAAGCAATTTACGCTTTCTCACCTTACTAAATTTACTTTTTATTCTGGTAAAAAATATTATTTGCAAATATCAAATATCACTTATACTCTGATTAAAAACTTTTTCTTCGATTTTTTTTATTAAAAACTATTAATTTTGATGAATATTATTATAAAATAATTCTTTTTTCTAAACTTCTTAAACGATTCAAGTTTTTTGAGTTTAATAAGTTTGTAGAGAAGTAATGCTTTGCTTTGTTTTACTTTTTATATAAACTCTTTTTTAAAATTTATAGACAGCTTAAGGAAAGAAATTAAAATATTATTTTTTGCCATAAATTTTTAGTTTAGATTTAATGCATTCCCTTTTTATTTGAGTTTACGCATAAAATTATAAATCTCACCCATCAGTAATGAATTGTTAAATTGAAAGCTTTATTTAGAAATTAGTTTTCTTATAGACAATTGAATTGTTCGCAAATGAATCGAAAGTTTATTTCATTATTATTCTGAGACTTATTTTAAGTGATTCTAAAACCAAATAATTTATTCATAAATTGAAATTAGCTTTTAGTGATGGGTATAGACAGGCAATCATTTCGCAGTCTATCCAAAAGTTGAGCTGAAGATACTGTGCAGTAATATACGTGCATTACGTAAATAAATTCAAAGCTAAGGTGCGGCCAAAAGAGCTTTTGCAGCGAAAGTCTAGCTCTGGAACAATAGCTGTGTTGAACAGTGTGTTCGCACATCTAATCTCGTGAAAAAATTCGACCGCAACTGATAGTTAGTGCGAACTCTCGTAAATCTCAAACATAATAATATAGTTCAAGGCCTGTTGTTTCTCTAACTAACATTTCGAGCACCTGTATGTTCACAGAGGTCTGTATGTTCTGCTCCTTCAATGCAGTCGAGGCTCAATTAGTGACCATTAAAGCTGTTTTTTGATTAATAATCGTTTCAAAGATTTTCGATAAAAGAAGAGATATTTTATCTGAAAATTATGCAATGCTTTCGACTAATAAATGATTAACTCTTTTATTCAGACCAAATGTGCTATTATTTAAAATATGGAAATTATATAAGACTTTCAGTTTCTTTATTCGAGTAAAAGCACGCATAAAAACAAGAGCCGATTGAGTGGAGGATAGGATAGGGAGAGGGAGAGAGAGTGAGAGAGACAGAGAGAAAGAGACAGAGAGCGAGAGAGAGGAGCCGACACATACGCTCTGTGTGTATGCAATTAAACCTGATTTGATTGGAGAGAATATCCTCTTTTAGGCTGCGATCGGCCCAAACATAGAGCATATTTGGCTTATCTGAGAACTGCCTCATTGAATAATGATATAATACATTCTTCTGGAGGGTTAATATCCGCGTAAATTTATGCCACAAGTCGTTACTTTGTTATATCACTCAAAATATTCATTTCAACGCAATATTCAAGAAAAAAATATATAAATGTTTTTCTTCCCTACCATTAGTAATAACCAAAAAGCAAAATGATTTCTGTTTTATTGTGAGAAAAACCATTTGTCTATAAATGCAAAAATATATACATATCTAATGAATACAGATTTTTAAGCCGATAACAACTTTTGATTTATTTGTTATTGTGTTTCCATAAATCTCCCTCTCATGCAGTGTAGGACAACATTAGGCAATATTGTATTATCGCTCAGTTTTTTCTTTTCTCAAAAATTTCTTCTATTCTTATATTTTTCACACAAACAGACAATAGAACAGAATTCACGAATAATTATCTTTACTTTTCAGTCATATTTTTATTTCGCTTTCATATGATATTAAATAATGTTAAATAAATTGAAAAATTAACCCCAAATATAATTAGTTTAATCACGCGATTAGTTTTTGTTGGAATAAAAACTTTTATATAACTTGATTGACATTGAAATTAAGTTTAAAAAACAATTTATAATTTTTATCCACTTTTATATCATTTATTTCAAATAATTTGTAAAATTTCATTAATATCTTGTAATTGAAGTGAAAAAAAATTCTATTCAGTATAAAAAGAGATTCATTTTGTGAAGAGATGTGGACTGAAGAACAGATTGGCCACAAAAGTAGTGATATTTCGTGACAATAATGAAAAGCATCGAAATATAAAGAGAATTATATTAAATAATATTTAAGAAACTAAACTAAAATAGCATTTCTTCCTGATCTGATCGCTTTGTTCGCTAAGCAATGGTTTATGTGACTCAAGGCTATAATTTTAGCCAAAAATCTTAAACTGGATTCGCTGTGCGTTTAGACCGTCAGCTCTCACAACACACACATTCCGTTACATTGAATGCATGCAAATAAAAAAGTAATTTCTGAAAGTGAGACAAAAGCCGTTCACTGTATAATCAAAACTTCCTGCACAGGCATTAGCCATGGGATAGGCCTCTACTACTGCTTCACCGAAATGCTCTGCTGATCATCACTGCTATTCAATACATTATATTTTGTATAATTGTATTCACAGTCAGCAATGAAATTAGGATTACTCTATTATATTACCTTTTTTGCACTCCTAATTGGTCCTGCAATCATTGGTCCAATCATTGGTCCTCATTGGTCCTTTCTCCATTATACTAGTCAACAAAATTTCTCTCTTTTGTCCTTCTTTTTACTTTCCTCTTACTCTCTATTCTCTTCATTGTGCTCTCTCTCTCTCTCTCTCTCTCTCTCTCTCTCTCTCTCTCTCTCTCCCAAAACAATTATTCTTTCGAAAGTTAAAACTGTTTTTATACCTGTCATAAAATGGGTTTGAAAAAGTATCATCCTCATTTGCTCATTCAAAACGCAAACAATTAAACAGACAAAGAAGATCTTAAGACGGTTTAGCCTTCAAAGCAGTCATACAAATCTTATCCATGCATTTTCCTCTATAATTCTTTACGAGGAAATTCTTTTTTAGTCATGAATTTTCAATTTTTCTTCATATAATTGGATCAAATTTGTGAAATTTATTACATAAAATCAGTCGAGTATATACTGTAAGGGAATGACCATCTGATTCACAGGGAAGTTATTACGAGCTATGTTTGGAAAGTCGTATGAATTATATTATCTTTTTTTAGCCCTAAAGACCAGAAGTCTTGAAATAATTTTGTTCGTTAAACAGTTAAACAGTTATTAAATATAATAACTCATTATTTTTTAATTAAGGCAACAAAACATACAACTCATCTGAACTCTTGAGACCTTCACATTAGGTAATGATAAGCGAATCTCAGAGTCTTATTATAACATAGATTGCTATAAAAGGAAAATCAAAAATAGAAAACAATTTCAAACTTAAGTTTATTTCATTCTCTGGAGTCGAGTCTTGACTATACTTTACGTTCTTTAGATTTAAGCCTTAATCTCATTATAAGATTCTCATTGTCTCATAAATTCATTGCTTTAATCATATATTTATAGTGAAAATAATTCATTAAATTATATGATTTGTATTTACTTTGAATTTAAAGTACTTTATATACAGTATTATATAATTGTCGGCAATATTAGCGCCAGAGGT
This sequence comes from Eueremaeus valkanovi, assembly GCA_034693305.1. Taxonomy (NCBI): domain Eukaryota; kingdom Metazoa; phylum Arthropoda; class Arachnida; order Sarcoptiformes; family Eremaeidae; genus Eueremaeus; species Eueremaeus valkanovi. Next base: position 5,760 of record JAQIWA010001605.1, on the reverse strand, counting down.
ATAGTGTTATAAAAGACCTCATTGTTTATAATTATATAGCAATCAATAAAAGTCTACTTCTTTTGAGAATAATTTAATGAATTGTTTGTCAATTGCTTTGAATGTCTTTAATGAATGTCTATTATGTTGTTTAACATTACAGACAATGCTTTGAATGGCTATTAGTTGACAGAAATAATGGCAGCGAAAAGAGCACAGAATCCAGTGCTCACTTATGTGTCGGTACTCTTGTTGGTCACCCAATTGCACCGGCATGTGTCTGGCCAGTGCCCCTGGTCCAGATCGGTTGAGCTACAGAACCTGCATTCGGACTGCATCTGTGCCTACAACAACGTGCAGAGACTGAGCATACAGTGCTCTCCAGTCAACTTCACGCAACTGATGACAGCAATACACTTATCCGTTCAGAAGATCCCAATCGATATGCTTTATATCAACAATTCTACGCTAACCAACATTCCAGGGGGTGTTTTCAAGAACCTGGATGTCCTAAATCTGCACATATCTAACAGTAAATTAGAAAGTGTTTCGAAAGACGCGTTCAATGGATTAGAGGATAAGTTAATTACTCTAACCCTTCAAAACACTTTTGTTAAACAATTACCTCATTTGCAAATCCAAACACTCCGTGCGCTTAAAAGCCTTGATTTGTCTAATAATAAATTGGAGTCAATTGCAGACAATTCGTTCGCAAACATGCAATTGACTACACTTAAGCTCTCCGATAATAACCTGGCTATCAGTGACGGGGCTTTCAATGGATTGGAGTCCAATCTGAAGAACCTTAATCTTAAGGGAACTAATATTAAATCCATCCCAAAGGCGATAACCAATTTGTCTTCACTGGCATTCCTAGATCTGGCCCAGAACAAAATCAAAGAGATAGAGCCCAATCTGCTCATTAACCTGCACTCTCTGACGGCCATCAATCTGGAAAGGAACCAAATTGAACGCCTCCACCAAAATGTCTTCAATGGAATCAATGATTCGTTAAGTTCGTTGTCGTTATTAAATAATTTATTGGTTGACTTCCCCTCACAATCCATATCCAAACTAACAGGACTTCGAGTAAGTGTTTCAGTCTCTGTGTCTCTCTCTCTCCCCTTCTCTTCATTAACGTTTGAAAAGTCATTACAAGCTCTCTATTAATACAATAATTTGCTTTCATAGTCCAAATCGTAATGATTTTCACTTAATTCCATAGGTTTTGGATTTAGGCTTCAATGCTATACAAGAAATACCTACCGATGCCTTTCGTGACAATACACTGTTAACCTTATTAGCCCTCGACGGCAATCCATTAAATACTGTTCCGTTTGATGCCTTCAAACACTTAAACAGTACTTTGAGAGGTCGGTTAGAAGGCTCAGGCTGAGGCTCAGGGTGGTCAAATCGTAAATTAGGAATTCTGATTATGAAGCCCAGACTATTTGATGAAACAATTGTTGCTTAAATTCAACCATGCGGAAGAGGCAATGCCAAGAATATCCGGACGGCTCGAAATAAATGCATGTTTTCTTATGTGTTTCGATCACTGCTTAGTTTCGCGAGAAAATCAGCCAAAATCTAAAAAGCAATTTGAAATTCTGGCTTAATTTATGCCCTTATATGCTCTTATATGCCCTTATATGCTCTTATATGCCCTTGCACAACCGATTTGTCTCATCACTGCTTAAACTCTTTTTTGATATAATTATTTAAAGCAATAAATTGCGTAAAATTAGAATTGACCCGTTGCTATTTGACGTGAGGATATGATCATACTAATTCAAGTATTCCAGTTCATACAGTACTAGACATTTATAATTGTAAGCAATGTAGAGCTTAACGTAAAACAGATCGGAATTCCTTACATTTGGCCGCTCTTTAGACTCACATAATTAAATATTCACTGTTTGTAATATATTTTTATAACCAATTCTTTGTAGGTCTCAGTATTGGCGGTAAGTTTTGATTTTCAATTTTATTATCATTTTTATTAAAATCTTTGGCAATATTTATACAAAGAATAGCTTTTATAACAAAAATAAAACGAATAAATGTGTCGAACGATCTCTAAAAGCACTTAAAAACTTCATTTCCCGAACGAACTTAACGTTCAGAATAAAGGAATAGACAGACGACTGACTGATAAAGATTTCGAAACAGAAATTATAAAATGCAAATCAAAAATATCTGAACATAAATATAATTATAATTTTCTCAATTACGGTAATAAAGATAATTGACTTTCAGAAAAAATATTCATTGCTTTGAAAAATTGATTCCGTATTCAAATTGAAGAATATTAGTGAATAGGAAATAGGAATTGAGTTAAAAAATTAGCCGCGAGTAGCAAACGGTATGGCATGCCATGACCTAAACGTTAGCGAACGGCAAATTAAATTAACATAATTAGTATTAGTCTATCAGATAAACCGAATACTTTTTTTATTCTTTTATTCCTTTTTCAGTTAATTAATTTTAATTTCTGAAAAAAATCTCTTCTATTGTCTCTCAATTTGAAATCTTAAGACTTATATAAAAATTTTAATGATTTTTGTTTTCATGCGATAGTTCTCCGCAAATAATAAATGAATAGAAAAGTTATTCGTGATATAACCCCTGTATTTGAGCTAAGGTTAAAAGAGATTAATGACTATTTGATAATAATCTGACGCAAACTTTGCTCTAACTGTTAGTAAAACATAAAAGAAAAGCGGTTTTGATTTTTTCCGCATTAATGAAAACAGAAGTAAATGAATGAATGAATGTATGATTGCCTTAAACTTTCGAAAATACAGCTAATGTTTGACTAATGAATGCCATTAAACACCTCTTGTATTGCAATGCAGGCAAACAATTGGAATGCGATTGTAAGTTAGCCTGGATTGTGGACTGGATTAGTGAACACAACCTACAGGTGACCAGTCGTGAGCGAAACCCACAGTTTTGTGGAAAACCGGATAATTTGAAGCGAAAAAGCTTTGTTACCATTAATAAGTCTGAACTGATCTGCGATAACGAAGAACTTATAGTTAAGAGAAAGTTCGACCAAATAGTATCGAGTACTGCAAGCAGTACAAGCAGTACAAGCAGTACTACCAGAGCGCCGCAAAGCACAGATTCCAGTGCTTCGGAATCATCTTCAGTGCTATCGGCCTCTTCTCTATTGAAAGTTCACTATTCGACTAATTCGAGTGATGGCCCCAACGGATCCGTATTCGAAGTGTTAGACTCGACTCCAGTGATGGCCACAACCCTAACTCCTTCAGCCAAAAGTCCAGAAATCGTTAAGAAGTCTCCATTAAGTCGTGCTATGTTTGGAAGCGATGCCATTAAAATAATTGACGCCTTTTTCCACAACAACTCCATTAGCATAGAATGGGAACCAATTAGAGCTAATAATGCCGGCTATCAAGTGGTCTATCGGTTCTTCGGAAGTCGAGACTTCAAGAAAGGACCGCTAATGCCGTCCAACCAAAGAAGATATAAGACATCGCACATCCCTTCCAACGAATGTATTGTGATTTGTGTAATCAGTTTAGACGATCACTCCTACAATAAACTTAATAACATTCCTCTGAGTCAGTGCAGAGAAATACGAAGAGATCGGCACCGGATCAGCGATTTGGACAAAATGGTGATCGGAGTGATCGGTTCGGTTTGTGTGCTCGTAGTGCTGGCCGTATTCCTCTTCAGCTGTTGTTACCACAAGAGCTCCAAAGCGGCCAAAACTATGAGTCCTATGACTAAATCAGACCACGAGTGGGAAACAGTATCCCAGCGCTCAATGTATAGCGCACGTAGTATTCCCAGGGCTCGTATGTACCACATAGACACCACTGCCAACGGTTCTGCACATAATCTAGCACTAGATGAGACCCGTTCCCACATATCCAATTGCTACCAAACGGCAAATCCCTATATAAAGCACAGGTCTATAGCTGATGGTCAATCTAACCGTTCGTATTCAGTGGCGCGTAATTCCCATATGATTGGAGAGAACGCAGAGCTCACAAAATCACACCAAAGTTTGTCCGCACTGTCCGGACAGCACTCGTATACGAATAGTCATAAAAAGCACCGGAAAAAAGGTCATCAAAATAATAGACTGATTTCCGCCAATTCGTTGCACTCTTTAACTGAATACGATTCCGATTGGAATTACGGAACGCACCCGCGATTAGGCCACAATTGGAAGGACAATGAGGTGGACATATATGTCGACCAGAACTATGTCATCTCAACCAATGGTAGAAATAAATACATTAAATGAATGAATCGATTCAGCGATTAATTTAACAAACTTTACATTTTGTGCCAAAAACTAAGAAAAACAAAAAATATTCAATTTTTCTATAAATATATAAAAAACTATAAATTATTTTTCAATTAAATATATCTTTTGATGAATTTTAATGTCAGCCCAACTCAGCGGTAAAGGTGTCTAAAATTATAAATCGATTTCTGCTCTTATTTTTGTAAATTTTCTTTTCATCTCATTTTCAAATTTATATACTTTTAATTGAAAAAAAAGAATTATTAAAAAAAAGTTATAAAACTCGTTAAACTTCACAATTGGTTATAATCTGAATGATGTGCTTGAGTTATGGCTTTCCCTATACTCTCATCCAAATCCTGGACATCATTCAAAAGGATAATGATTTCAGTATTTGATTAATTATTTTCAATATTCATACGAATATTGGAATTGAATTTTAAATTCAAATAAATATATTTTCTTTTTATTTCACACGATATCCAAACTTTTGCTAAAATATTTGATAAATGTTTAAAACTTCTTAAAGCTATCAATCATTGGAATTAAAGTTTCATTCAGACCATTCAGACCATTCATTCCTACCGTTTAATACTAAGAAATCTATTGATGGCATCGAAGGCGTGCCTCCAATCCGTATACTTTTTAATCGATTTTCAAATTTATTTTCGATTAAAATTCCAAAAATGAATAAAAAGAATTGAATGAAAATATAAGAAAAATAAGTAAATGGCTATAAAATTGTGCTTAAAGTGAAGTGAATAAATATATTGACACATTGACTGTCAGTTTTACATAAAAATTCGGTTTTCTTTTTATTTTCTTATAAATGAAATTTATTAATAATTTATTACGAATATGAGTATTCAAAAGGGGTCGGGTCAATATTTTATGGGATACACTCTATAGGACAGTATGATTGATGTTGTGAAGACATCCAACAAACTTAACATGATACTTTTAATCTTTTATTTGTTTGCGTAATATAATAAGCGGTTATTAATATAAAGCTTACAATGAGTTCACAAATAGTGCACATTCTTTGCCAAACTTATCAAATAGACCTTCATATTTGTGCAGCATGTTTCATGATCCTGGTAATACAGTATAGATGTGCTACGATCTCACTGTAGAGTTCAGATCAAAATGTTACCGAGCATTTATCCTGTTTAGTTACCCTTAACCCTGAAATGCTAGGCTTTAGCTTCAATTTTCCTGTTATTTCAAAAGAAATATTCAAAGAATGCGTTCAATTGAATGCAGAGATGTGCAAGGGTCAAAATGCCCCCTAGGACCGAAAATTGTCTAATATCTCCAAGGACTCAACGCGCAGACGAACATTCAGTACTTTACGGGTCAAATATCAAAATGGAGCCAAAGGTCCGCTGTTTAAGGCTGTGACGCAATAAGTTTTAATATTCTGGGGGTAGTCAGCCCAGCTAGCTCAGTTGGTTGGGGAGTCACTCTCTACTCCTAGAGTAAGTAGGCACATCGCTGAA
>JAQIWA010001604.1:0-17363 GCA_034693305.1 Eueremaeus valkanovi | reverse complement strand
TATTGATAATTAAGTAATTGTTTAATAATATTAATAATGAATATAAAAATTGTTTTTAAAACCAAATATTTATAATTAATAAATGTTTTCGAAATACAAATTAAAAACACATTTCTAGACAATAAGTGAAACAAATTATTTGTAAAATTAATAAATCTGTAAATAATTAATAATTATAGACATAATGTTCTGTTATTTTAATGTAAAACTAATTTTAATAAATATTAACAAATATTACAAAAAAAACTAATAATTAATAATATGTTCTAAACGTCCGCTCTTTGAGAGAGTGTCAGAGGAATGGACTTGAGTTCAGTCTTGAGGCATAAGAACTCTCCGCAGACACAGGTAATGGTCACACATATGATGTTTAGGGCCCACCACGAGAACGATGTGGGGAAGTGACCATTGAATGCCCAGCAGACCAGCAAATGGATCAGATGAGTGGTCACCGAGAAGTCCAGACATGGCTTTGCTCTTTGAACCAAATGCCACAAAACTAATGATCTGTTTATCAATTATATCAATAATCAAATGCTTTGTCAATCAATCAATGAATTGATGTCTGTATTCACCCGAAGAGAGAGTTCAGAAAATAAGATAATATAATAAGTCTTCCGTGACTTGACTTAACACCGATTTCCTGAAAATTTAAATCAAAATTCAATGAATTGTCAGTCAATGGCAATCAATCTGTTGTGTAGTTGTGGTGCCGAGTCTGCGGACCTGATAGCTGAAGATGTGGTCGAGTGCTGGCGAGTGGCCAGTCATGCAATCGCTTACGTAAACCAAAACACCTAACGATGTGTAGAATAGGGTCTGAATTGTGATTATCTGTGTTATTATGAGCTGTGGATCCCATTGGGTGTACCGGAAGTGACCACTCATTACAATTGAATTGCATTTACAACCGATTTAATGACAATCAATACAATCAATAAAAACAATGCAATTAATACTCTGTTTACAAATCATCAGATGATTAGCGCATTTAAATCGATTCTGAGTCACCTTTAAATCGACTATAAATTACGTCAATTTATAATTAAATTTCTGATTCGTTTCATATGATTTGAGAAATGAATAACAATTAGAAAATATGTTTAATTGCATTCAAATACATCGAAAACACATTTTATCTGATTTTAAATACATTTGAATTATATGTGAAATCAAATATTGATTACGAAGTCATGTCTTCATTGACTTCATTGTTGTAGTGCTTGTAATCCAAAGCAAAGCTGATCTCATGTTTGCAAGACTTGTCATCAGAGGTCGTATTGAAGGCAATAGTGAACAGACTTTGTGTTGACTTTCGTCCATATTATCCATATTTGAGTCCAAAACCCATTCATTGCTCGTATTTGTGAACAAAATCTTATGAATTGATTGCAATTAAGACCTGAACTGCAATCCAATAATGTCTTCACAACTGATCCGATGTTCGCCAAAAGCAATGTTTTTATTGCGAAAACAGTTAATGACATCGATTCGAGTGATCAACGAATACCACGGAAGGGCTAAAATCGGCAAAAGAGAAGTCGTCGGCTTTGGGCTCAACGGTGAGTACAGTTACTTCGATGCACCCGACCTACCGATGCCCGCAATCAGGTTCAGGGAAGAGAACAATGAGATAACACGCCTGAGAGAGAAGGAAAAGGGGGACTGGAAGGCACTGACCACAGACGAGAAGAAGAAATGTGAGACAATTGGCCACTCATTGCATGGATTCGATGTTAATATAGATTTTATTGATTGAACAGTATATCGGTTCAGCTTTTGTCGCACGTATGCGGAAATGGGTGCACCCACTGGCGAGTGGAAGTCCATTACGGCCGGAGTGCTGGCCATAGTGGCGTCGGCGCTCTGGCTCTATGTCTTACTCAAGAAATTCGGTTAATATTTGAATATTTGTTTAGTTTATTATAATTTGCATTCAATTGAAACGAATTGATAAGAAGTCTAACAACTGTTCAATCGATCGGTTAGTTTACGCTCCACTGCCTGAGTCTACTTCAATGGAGTGGCGTAAGAAGCAGAGGGATTGGATGGTCCTGTGGAAGGTCAACCCCATTGAGGGTATTTCCTCCAAATACGACTACGAGAAGAACAGATGGAAAGACTAGACTCCGGTTCGGATTAAACGCAATTCAATTCAATTAAAGTAGAGTTTAATCCAAATTAAAATAATTAAATATTTCTCTCTTTTATTGTAATTTTCTTTTGTTTTTTCGTTCAAATGTATAACGACTTAAGACTTAATGTATTGTTATTTCAATTGTAATAATTAGTTATCAAATGAAAAAGAAATTCTGTTTTTATCGCAATTTGTTTCTATTGAACAGCTCTTTAGACCCAATGATAAGATTAGAGCAAAACTGCCATTAATTCAAAATTATTGAAAAAAATATTCATTTGATTCAAACTATTGGTTCACTTAATAAATGATTTTAATTATATTTGTCTTCATTTGTATTCAATTGTTTTGATTTGAATTTTAATTTTGTTAAAAAAAATATAAAAATTCATAAAAAAAATTAGCTCCGATGCCGGGAATCGAACCCGGGCCTTCTGGGTGAAAGCCAGATATCCTAGCCACTAGACCACATCGGATACTATACTTAGTTGGAGTGAAATACTAAAGTAAAGAATTTGTTTGAAGTTATTATTGAAGTCTAATTCCGCTTCAGTGTTGAGGAGACTATGAATGGATGTAAAGCCAGAATTGATTGAATACTATTGACTCGAATGTCGTTTTATATAATAGCTATGGCTTTGAGTGCAATAATGTTGTAATGCTTTAGTGATTATAGCTTTTTGTCTGACAATACAAATGTCGTATTTTTTGTATGCCTTACAAAACATGAGTAATGTATGAATTGCTCGAATCTCATGGCCTTAACTGTTATGCAGATCAGAGTTACAGTATTACCACATCTATGCTATGCTATGCTGTGCTGTAATAGCACTCATACTGTACTCTCTGTACTCTCTGTACTCTACTCTGCCTGTACTCTACAGTACACTACTCTACAGAACACAGGTTTTGTGTTATGTTTTATGTTTAAAATATTTGTGATTTTGTTTGTCATTCACTTCAAAACTCATGATTGAAAAGAAATTAATTAAAATATTTTATTGCTTTTCAGTTTTGTAGAGGTTTTAGACTTCGCCCACATTTGTACAACACTTGTAGTGAATATATGGTTAAACAGATCACAGAATAAATGTCAGCGTTTTATACACAGAATCAATGCCTATGCAAGAGATGTACAGACTTTAAGCCATACGAGACCTTACGAGCCATATGTCTGCCTGTCTTACAGTAGAATAGAACCAATTCATGATTCAAACCATCAGATCATTGGATAAAATGAATTCGACTCCGATTTTCAAGTTTTCAGGTCTGCTTCTGAACACTAATTCTGAACATATTTTGCTGAACATTGACAGTGAAGTCGTATAACAGAGGGATATGTTCTCAAACTTATGCTATGTTTAACTCAACTCTCAATTGATATTAAATCAAAAAATTAATAAAACATTTCGAAAGAGACGTTATTTTTAAGAATCCATTCAACGAATTGACAGCAAATCCGAACTCAATATATATTTCTCTTATGACTTACTACTCATGTGATCCAAAAGTATGAAAAACAAGAAGTTTTCGGATATTTTGTACGAATATTCGATTCCAACAGAACTTAAGTAAACTTCTCATTAAAAAACTTATTTCTCTTTCAGATTAATTGCTTTTAAATAAACGCTTTTTATGAGAAAAACGAGATTTTTATACTTTCTTAAACTCAATGATAAGATTGAAAGACCTATGAATTGAGTGCAAGGCTTGTAAGGACGGGATGGGATGAGTGCCTCAGATCTGTTACATTGTATGCAATAGTGTACAGACAGTACAGACAGTACAGTGTGAGCGGTTGTGGGCCCACACCAGCGCCAGCGCCAGTACTACAGTAACAGATTCTGACTACAAGTGAGTGACTTATTCTGGAAGCGCACCAAATGATGCAATGGTTGGCATCCTTTGCAGATTCACTTTCATATACAGACACAGATAGTGGTAGTAAAGTTCTACCACTCCTTTGAGGTACTCTACTGTATGTCTGTGTCATGTATTGTATACACAATTTCTACTAAAGAGCATATGATTCAAGTGAGCGCTTCCGATGGTGTGCTCTCGTCGTTGCCTCTGCTCTCAAGAACTTGTGTTTACTTATTGATAGTCTGTTCAATAGATTAACACTTTTTACGATTTGATAATGAATTGAAGTAAAAAAAAAGTTTAATAATAATTGTGTTTTGAAGAAAAAGTGTCGAAAATATATATATTTTTCATAAAAATCGTTAAAATCCGAACTCTATATCGAAATCAATATATTCTTCGCTCAAAACTATGTAAACCTAATGATGACAAAGAAAAGTAACAGAACTTTGAGTCCTATCACTCAGACGGACCAGATTTCAGCCGAAAGTGAAGATAAAGTCCAATTCAAGCGTCAAATCAAACTAATAAATGGCATCGCTATAGTCGTGGGCACTATAATAGGCTCCGGAATATTCGTGAGTCCCAAAGGAGTCTATGAGTACTCCAACTGTTCATTAGTGGGTTCGCTCATCGTTTGGTCTCTCTGTGGGCTCTTCTCAATGTTGGGCTCCATTTGCTACGCAGAGATCGGGACAACCATTACTCGGTCTGGCGGTGATTACGCCTACATATACGAAGGATTCGGTCCATTTTGCGCCTACCTCAATTTGTGGGTTTCCATCATTGTAATCAGGCCAACCACGCAGACCATTATGGCCCTGACATTCGCCTATTACATTTTGGGACCATTCTATCCGACCGGATGTCAGCCGCCAAATCTGATTATCAAAGCGTTGGCCGCTCTGGCCCTCTGTGAGTACTTCTACTCATTTGTCACATTACTTCATATGTCATATCATAAGTATAGCCATTCAAATGAATGAGCGCTTGATTTATGATATTTTACATTCAATTAAGTCAATTGAAGCCCAGATTTCTCAAACTCTAAACTAATACAATCAACAATATTATACACTATAATAGGGGTTCCATCCGTTCCTTTAAGGGTCTTGTAAAAGCACACCCTAGAAGTAAACTTCGTTTGTCAGGCTAATTTTTCATTCCATTAAAATTTTTACAAAAAAAAGCTATAAAACTCCTTAAACTCCTATTATATGAAAGTTTTGTAATTAAAGTCTTCAGAGTTTCCATTGAATCCAAAGTTTTTATAAATTCAAGAAAACGATAAGAGTTTTGAATATTTTGAAAACTGGAGACTCTTTTTGATTATAATACTGCAGTGAATGACACTTACATTAATTGCTGAAATTATTTGTGTTAATTCGATGCAATATATTCGCAAAACTGGTTCCTTTCGACCAAATATACCCATTATATTGTGTCAAATACTGTATATTCCATATCAGGATCTTTTAATATTATTGCTATTTTTAATGGCTTTACTTTAAGTTCAAATCTTGAACGTCTGGCAAAGCAAGTATTGCAAGTATAATACTTGGCGGGTGGGGGTGGGGGAGGATAGCTTGGCAAAACTACAGTATATACTCCTCTTTTTTATCAAAGCGGAGTTGAAAATATTAAAAACCAATTAAAGCCAACATTTTCTCATACAATGAAATATATATTTTTATTGCGCTATCCTTTCAGTCCATTTTCAGAAACTTAATATTTATCGAAACTAAATATCGGAAGTCTATTAACATCAATATGTAATCCAGCTATACATCAATTAGTTATCAATCTTTTTATTGAGTACCTAATATCGACACAATTTTTGTTAAAATCCTATGTTATGTAAACCGATTCATATTATGTTATAACTCGTATTACAATATTAACATTGATTACTGATATTGAAAATTAAGAAATAATTTATTGTTTGAAAATTTTCTATAATTAGAAGTTAAGAAAATATTTATTAAATTATTTTTATTATATGGTTTGGGAGTAAACCTGTTAAGAGTTTGGGTGTCATAAGATTTTATGCTAATTAGTAAAGGAACTTGATAACAAGATATTGCTGTTAATACACTCTAAATATTTGTACAAAATTGTGCTGTACTGTATAGTACAGTATAACAAAAGTAACCAGATACTGTAGTTTTTATTATTTTATAACAAAATGTGCAGCTCTTGTCGAACAGGACATTATGCCAGGGCATTAAACATCAGGGTTTCAATTGATATACTTTTAGTGAATTTTAAACAATTAATTAAATAATTATTTATACGTTTTGTTTAAAACTAAAATGAATCAAGGTAAGGGTGAAAGACTAGAATGTTATACAGTAAGGTTAGCAGAGAGGCCACTAATATAGACAAAGTAGTGAAGCACACAAACCGATCAAGATTATTATAATGAGTTATGAGGTAAAGATTATTCGACGCGTTATGACCAGTGTAATTTGACGTAAGGATCGCTATTCTTTCACAGCAACATTATTGGTGGTGTCATATTGGGCTCAGTGTTATAGAGTGTACTTTACATATGCACAGCTCATGGTTCTAAATGTGAATAATGTTCAACAGGGGCAGCAAACTGCTGGAAAAAATCGGCCTCTGCATATAAGAATGGGTAGCTTTGGTCGCATTAATAGGAAAGAAGTGAAACATTGAAAGCAAAAAATCTCTTTATTTATTGGCCGAGCGTTCAGTCGAATATATCCTATTATCAGCGGCACTGAAATAATGAATAAAAAGGCTTTCATTCAATATATTAATAATTGAATTACTATTCGAACCAACTTTGATGAACATATCTTCAAATGATTAAAATTAAATATTAATGTTCAAGGTCATCTTCATCTAAGTAACCATCGTCAGTTTTGCAATCATCAAATGCCTTATTTTTATGTTATAGACTTTGAACCTGCTTTCATACACCGGTAGTCTTGCATGCGGTAGTGATACACCCGTATATTCGCAATAATTCTTACAATTTAGGAAGTTCTCTTTTTATTCACTCCAATTGTTTATCTATAATTTGACCCAACTCTATATTCCGGGCAAATTCTACGAATTCTAAATTGGGTTTCACCAGCCACCATTTATTCGAGGTTTGATGAATGATTTTGACCACCTTGCATCTATTTGTGTGCATCTATAAAACTAAATAGATATGTGCGATAGTGTATATCTTGGGTGCACTTCTTTGCTCTATTTTTATTACTCGAAACACATTTTATTGAAAAGCTTTGCATTCAATACAACCGAAACATTGATTTTGAGTGCAATTCCTATATATTGTTATTCTTTTGGAAATAAAATTTTATTCATTGCTTGTATTTATTCCAATCAGTGATTTCGACGAGGAATTGGATGTGAATGCAGATCATCAGGATAGGACATCTCTGGCCTCCTATAGTTCTAGCACTACGACTGACAGCGAAAAAGTAAGCGAAACCTATTTTTATTATGAATTATATTCAATGCATAAACAAAATCAATCGAAAACTAATTCATGAGATGTTGCGCTCATTTATCTGCAAAATCAGCAAATTTTAACTCAAATGCATTGTTAGTTCGCATTAAAACATTGCAATCGTGTTATAGATGCTGAGCACCAGTATCCAACTGGAACACTCGGCCAGTTGTCAGTTGTCACAGATCAAGGAGGTTTTACCCTGCACATTATACAATATTTTGAAGCCAATGTTGGCTCTAATAACGAGTCAATTAATAATTTGAGCGCATATTTGAAAGCCTTGTTGTCATTCTTGGGAATCGCATCTCTTGACGAAGAGTATGGACTACTTTACTACTAAGTCCTCTCTTCCGCATCTCTGCCATTATATATGTGTTGAACATTAGAGCTCTGACTCTATTCTATATTCAGTTCATCTAATGTTTATTTTTTGGTAGTTTTCCTAATTTCTTAAGAGTTAAATCATTTCTGAGTTCAATATTCTATAAAAATAGATTTTCTTATACCCTATGAACTAATTCATACGTTTCTCAAAAATATGTTTTTCATTTCAATCCAATGTTCGTCTAATTTCGTATCTCTTCCTACGTTTAAAATATTTAAAAAAATATATTTATATTTCAAAATCTTTTGACTTTAATTCTAAACAGTCTTCTGGTGAGCATTGAATTGAACAGAACTACAGAATTGTACAGAACTGTTGTCACAGTTATTATTATTATTATTATTATTGATAATGTATTTCCTCTGGTGTTAGTCTGGAATATATATTCCAATTACGGCATTGCATTGGACTACTACTTGTGTTGTTAGCATATTGTTAGTCGAGTTCTTTTAACTAATGGATGTCATCATAAATGTGTTAATAAAAGCTTTCAAAAACAGTCGACAACTTATGAATTTTGGATTCATTTTTCGAAATTAATTTTTTCGCACTTTTCCTAAATATTTAATTTTTTTTGTTATTTGCTTTTGGGCTTCAATTTTCAATTCGTCTGAAAATCTATTCTTCTTTTGGGAACTATTGACAAAAATTGTCATTTTATTCATCGCTCTATTCTTTCGTATTCCCATTGTTTGGATAAATATTTTGAATCAATGGCTAAATATTTTGCGAACACTTCTTCAGTTTTCAGTCGAAAAAGTTGTGTCAAAATTATTATTGAATCCAACGATGATTTCAGTGAATCAGAGACTACTTATTTGAGCCACGATTTGAAGTATTTCGAGAAAATTGAATATAAGAATAGTTTTGAATCGAGTTATTCCGACTCAAACTTAAGGGTAAGTTTGAAAATACAAAGATTTTTATTCTCTAAAGGCTTAGGAAATAGAAGTATCGAAAATGCAAACAAAGCTTAAATCATATCATATATAACATGAGTTGAAGTTCGCATAAAATCCTTTCCATTTCTTTAGTTTTTTTTCGAATCAATAAATTCTTTCTTAAATACAATTATTTTCTTAACATTAATAACAAAAAATTCAGATTTGATTAATTGTAGATCAGTTTTGAATATTTGCATTCAAATAGCATTCATTTGTCATATATTCATCTCTATCATCAAGGATCAATTAGAGCTTGATAAAATCGAATTGAGTGCTATAGTATGCTCTCCGGCCTCAGAATTCACTACACTATATATATAATCAACACAAGCATACAGTGCTTACAGTACTAGTAATTATTGAGCATAAATCCAACTGAATTCTGATATATATATTTCTGAACTCCAGTAATAGTTATAATTTAGTATAACTCCAAAAATTGCTGTCAAATATCTCAATCGATTGGTGCCTAAAGATGTTCCAGACTTCTAATGGAGTGTCACTCGAAATATACTTATATTAATTCGTTTCTCAAACTTAATGTTTTCGAGAACTTCTTTAAGTTCGTACCGAAAGGCTTAGAATAAAGAATAATTTAATTGCTTTTTACGAACATTTTATTTAAGCGTCGAATGAATAAAATTAAAATTATTGGAGATTTGTTCGCAATGAAAACAAGAAAGAGTTGTATTACGTTGGTTCCACTTTCTATGCAATTAATTACATTGCTGATACAATATTTTTTAAGGCCAACCAGTTTTTAAGCAAATTTTGGACTTTGAATACAAGTTTGTATTTCATTATTACTAATCATTAGTCATACAGAGTCTGAAAGAAAATTGGATTTATATTTATAGTTAGGTTTTTCATAATTCGATTTAAACTACTTCTATAAATGCAAACCAAAGATATTTTGGGTTTCGATGCAATATCTGTTTAAAATACATACCATTTGTAGAATACTTTTGCGAATCTTTTAAAATGTGTGAATTGAAGAATTGGAATAAACAATAATCATATCCTAATAGCTCTAATCCATGGCTTCAGTCACCTATTTGTCGCCGGTTTGGCGCCAATAGAATAAAATATGGGCTTTTTCTAACTTATGTATTATTGCATTGAATTACTGTTTGAGACAAAACTAAATCACTTTAACAAAAAATATACATGTACAGTATATTTAAAACGAAAATCCAATTAAAATAATAATTTTACTCTAAATTATTGTTTGATACTAAACATTATTTTTCAATTGTATTGTCATAGGCAGAGCTAAGATATCGTGTCCTACCAGACCTCTGAAGAGTCTGCGTCCTTGTAATATATCGAAAGAGGGGGCAATGAATTGCAAAATAAATAGTACTTTTTTATTTGAAAAATAATAAAAGTTGTGAAACGGACTAAATGTGGACTCATTTTACAATTAGACACCAGTTTGGAGGATAAGTTAACCTTGTCATTTTTATCTATATTATAATCCTTTAATCCTCCAAACCGGTGTCTAAATGCACAATTAGTTGTATAATTTATTATTGTATTTCAATTATTTTCTAATAATTTCCATATAATTTATCTTATGCTATAATTACAATCAATTTGGGAGACAACAAATATAGTTAACCCCATACTCTTTTGAAGTACTGGTAGGACACGATATTTTAGCTCTGGTCATAAGTTATGAGTCATAACTTATGACTCATAACAAAAGGCATATATAATGAAATAATTTTGTAAATTTTCACTTACGTGACCCTCACACTTTTCAGATTTAAATCCTCTATATTTATCATATCGACGCCAGACTGATATGTTTTATACTGAAGCCACGTTTGAAAATTCCAACGAAAATTAAGAAATAATTTAAAATCTCTTCGTTTTATATGTTTTATTATTTTATTTTTATATTTATTCAGCATTTGATTGAATTTATGTACACTTTTAGTATTTTTATGGCTCTTTAGTTAATCAGACCTTAATTTAGGAAAATATATAAATATTAGTTTGCATTGAATAGTCAGCTCAGATAAGGGTGTTTATGGACTTAAGCTCATTCTAGATAAAGGTATTCCGAAAGAAATGAGTCCTAAAAGTGCAATATTAGACAATTAATAATAGCCAATAGTTTTGTCTATAAAGATGTTCACAACTTGTGTTGGAGGCCATCCATATTTTTTATCTAACATTTGAATGGATGACCTGTAGCTTATCTAATATCTTCGTGATATTAACGCACATTCAGTGTTAAAATTATATTAGTTTTAGTTTAGTTTTATTATTGATTTCAGAGCTCTTCTAAATTTTTTCATTAAAAAGTCTAAGTATCAATAACTTGACCTTATAGTGACCTTAGCTTGTTTGCTGGGAGACAGTACTTTATAGAGTTCATTTCTACTCTGGTCACTACTATTTACGTGAATTAATGTAAAATTTTATTGCCGTTCAAACTCACATAAAACGCTTGCATTAGTTTTGTCGACGTTTTTATATTTAAAAGATTTATAGAACAGAACTGTTTATTCTGTGGGTCAGCCTGTAATCCAATCGTTTGATTCATTGCTGCTATACGTCCTCCAAATCCATGCATTACTGCTCACAAATCGGGTCAAAAGCTTTTATTTTTTCAACGATATTGTATTAAATGCTGTTTAAAGAGTTATTTACTTAAAACTGTATCCTTTCCTCTCTTATCGATAACATGTAATTGATGTCCATATGTAGTGTTCAAATCGAGTGTAAACATTCTTAAACTCACAGATATTCACATTAACCAGGGTCAATGATTCTCATTTTTATACAATAATCTTTGGCCCAAAAATATCAATCGGTTAGCAATTGCTGCTAAGAATCGTCAATCGAATTCAGGCACAATTCTGTCCACATTTTCTTATGAGCGGTGTTTGAGCTCCTCATTGGACTCATCCCTAACAGCCCTGACGTCTGAGCTGAAGCCGATATTTCACTCTTTCACAAAACCCCTTGAGATCTGTGTTTTATAAATTGTATCCATACTCACTGTATTATATGATGCCTGTGCCCGTACATTTGAACTATTGCTTATGAGCTGATGAATTGGTCAACTAAAATATCTGTGAATGATGCTGGCTAAGTTGCTCCTGGATATTATGAAATAGGAGCTAAATAGCGGCCAGACATTTTTGAATTACAATATCCTATTATGAAAACTAAATTAATTGTAACAGTTGGGCGCACCTGAGCCCCAATTAATTATATACTCACACAAATCGAATCCAATTGTTGTTTGAAATTCGAGATTACTTTCATTTAATGTCAAATATTCTGTAAAACATATTATAAAATAAATTATTTTATTCACAATTTATAACAATTATCTCAATTATTGTTTTAAAAGTTTTAATTTATTGAATAATTAATTCATAAAAATTGTGTCAAATCAGAGAAGTGTTTAAAAAGATATTCAAACAATGGCTATAGTGCTCTGTTGCTCTATATGTAGGTTGTATTTCAATTAACCGGATGATTATGATATATCACTGCTAATCCTTTGTTAGAAGAGGATAGACAGAGATGTTGGGCCGCATTCGTGGGCTGAGTATCAAAATCCAGATGAATTAGAGCACAGAATAATTTTTTTAATCGACAAAATTTGTACCAAAAGAGTGATACAATTGGTCACCGAAACCGTCAAATGATGTCTTTAGATAAATTATATCCATTTTCTTTTAATTTGATCCCAACCCGCCATAATTTTCCCATAATGTAGAGCTCCGGGTATTGCTGCAGAAAGCTTGCACATCTCTGAAGTTAGTACTGTTAGTCTTAATCCACAAATCTCTGTCATTAACTTTATTCCTATATTTGTTACTCTTTTCTGTTTATCTGTTTATCTGTTAATATCGATCCAAATATATGTGAATTTCAAATAAAGCGGTTGTCGTGAAGAAAGACAGTTATCATACAGACTATGAAAATACAGTTATATTCGCATTAATTTCTGATTTATTTCTTTTTGAAGACTATTTCAAAGAATATAATTAAATAAATAAATGGATTTCAGTTTTGAGTGTTTGCAACTAAAGTGACTTTCATTTTATAAATTAAAGTCATTTAATGTCATTTAAATTTATAAATTCAAATCAAATTCAATTTTCGTCAATTTTCATCCACTTTTCGCTCTCTTTCTATTATATTCTCGATTTCTTCATCCTTTTCGTCACTAATGCTTTCGAATGATTTTTTTCTTTATTTATTTTCTCTTTTAGTTCTCATATGAATTATAATTTCTGAGAATTGTTATAAAATTCTTAATTATAGATATTTCAAGCGTTTTTCCATTTCTAACCGGTGTTCAATTTATTTATAGTGCAGTTTGTATTCGATTTATTCTCTTTGAGATTATTTATTCTGTTCTAACATAACATCTGATTCTTTATAAGAATTATTCCTTAGAATATCCAACTTATGAGGACTTACATGACTTGGATTTGATTTGTATTTTTACGTTTGCATTCTTTGTATCAGAATATTATTAATTCCAAAAATAGAAATTCAGATTATTGTCTCTTTTTATGGCAGACTTTGCCAATTGATTCTCAAATTAAATGCTTGAATCATAAGAATAATGTTTGCGAAAAGCCTTTCGTTAAATGCAATTAATTGACGGATGAATTGGCAACAAATTAAATACTGTTTATAAGTAGTACTTCTTCTTGTGTTTGGAGAGTCAGCCCAATCATGACTGTTGTTGTTATTAAGCAAACTATTTCACACTATGTGTGCAAAATAGAGTAAATTCTGAATAAATATTAATATAAAATCTTATATGTCTTCATGTCTTAAGACAAACCAGAATAAAGTCTGAATTAGTCTTTTTGTTCACAACTTATTTTGTGCTTCATTTGAATCATTTGAATGAATAAGAAATATATTTATTGATCTCTTCACTGCTTTGTTGTATAGTCTGCACAGAAGTCTTCTTCTCATGTAAATGTCATGCGAGCTCTTATGTGCCTTATGTGCACAAACACGAGAATAACAGTCGATCGAGTCTATAGTTTCCCAACAAAATCTACTGTATATACAGTACAGTACAGTAAAGTACAGAACTGTACTATCATTTCAGTGCATTGCCTTACAGTGCCAATTGTATTCCTACTGATTGTATCTGAGCAACGGTTCGCCACTATATCTGATCATTTGACCAAATGATCGCTTCTCATGTAATGGACATTAATTTCTTAGAATATTCTTACGAATCAAATCTTATGCACTTAAAGCTCCAGTCAATCGACCCGTGATCTCATAACTGCCTCAATATATTACTTTAAAATAAAACAAAACATTTTCAAAACAATGTTCTATTGATATAAAGATGTAATGAAAAATCATCTAAAGTTTTAATGATCTGAACATAATTTTATTTATATAAAAAACTTGTTTCAATGCCATTTGAATACATTTTCTAAATATAATTAGACATTAAATTAATTGCTTATATAATAAATTGAATGTGAAATCATATAATCAAATGATAAACTTTAAGTTTATTCTGGAAAACGATAAATGCATTCAAATATTATTGTTTTTTTCCTAAAAATAATTACTTTATTGAATAAGCTCTGAATAATGAGAAATCTATTGATTTTTTAGATACAATTGTTTATATTTATGAATCGATAAATTGTTTCTGACAATAGATTATATGAAGATTATTATTAGTAATAATTTCTTTTATTAATACTCATCAGATTAAGAAACCACATCTGACTGTCTGTCTATACAGTAGAAAGCCTTTTCTTAAGAAACAAATAATATTCTCATAATATTAATATAATATAATATAATATAATATACACTATTTTTATGTTATTTTTATATCTGAATCGTTTATTAATATAAATATAAAGTTAT
The DNA here is from genome assembly GCA_034693305.1 of Eueremaeus valkanovi. NCBI lineage: Eukaryota > Metazoa > Arthropoda > Arachnida > Sarcoptiformes > Eremaeidae > Eueremaeus > Eueremaeus valkanovi. Next base: position 2,658 of record JAQIWA010001604.1, on the reverse strand, counting down.
GTTTTCTTCTCTAACTTTAACTTTTAATATGTTTACTTAAGTTGGGCTCAAGTCTTGATATTAATACTCTGAATACTCTGTTAGTTGAGAATAGTATTTGAGGCAAAATGCAGTTAACGTTAACCATAATTAAAGCGCTGACACAATTCCGGTCAACTGTCGACTCTGTTTTGTAACTGTTTTCGTCGCTTTACTTCTCAATGCATTCAGATTTACTCGAATCGGATTAATATTGGTTTTATATATTGATTCGAAACAAGAGTTAACTCTAATCATGTAATCCTTGAACCATTCCTTCGCTAACTCCAACCAAATCGCAAATAGCGTTTGCAGAGCAGAAGCAGTGCTTCTCTTCTCCTCTTGTCTTCGCACTAACAGAATAACAGAGCCTATGATTTCAATCCATAGCTCATACACTACTTTCTATGTGAACATCACTGCAACTGAGCTGAGCTGAGCTGAACGTTCAGTACTTACAGTATTTATTTGTTATGTATTACTAGAATATATGCCACACTTTGCCTCATATTTGCCAACAATCCAAACGTTATAAATATTTTCGTTTAAATTCTTTATTTTTCTACAATTTCTCTCACTTTTATCGGTTTACCAAAAGTTTTCAGAATTTGATTTTATTCACTCAATTAATTCTGATGAAAGTTTCAAGATTTGAAAAACTAATTTAATATTGATTTTATTTGTTTTATGTGTCGAAACCCACTATTCATTGAAATATTTTTGTGATATACTGTACAGCTGTTTGTGAAAACTTACTAAAAATAATCTTAAGGTCTCTTCAAAATCAAACGATTCAACTCAATAAATGTTTTATATTTTTTATCACAACTTTTTTATGATATGCACTATAACAGAGACCTAAAGCCCTTATGACAACAAATATTTCTGTTACTAAATCAGAATATATCAAACTTTTCAGACAAAATGGATATTTATTAGCGTTTTAATGATTTACTCTAAAATGTGATTCGTTTTCGTGACTTTTGGCTTAAAATTGTGTGGAGTTTGCCATTGGATTGAAATAATTGTTAACTATTGTTAACCTTATGTACACAAAGTTGTATATTGTCTTCACAATTGTTCCGATTATTAGTCTAAACTATGATTCGTAAACTGAGCCGACAAATGCCATGGTTCAGGAGTAGCTCTTATAGTCCCAGTGAGTCGTCTATATGTGATGATTATTCTGCTAAACAAACCAGTGATGACATTACGCCTCGAACTTATGGGCTCTTCAGACATCACACGGTTCCTGAAAATCAAACAGAAAACGAGGTATTCTTTGCTAATCATTCAAATTATTCGCTTTATTTCCTCTTTATATCCGTTCTCACCCTTGAGTTGCACCAGAGCATAACTGTTCCATCCATTTGCTGTCGCATCTTATTTAATTAATACAGTATATAATTGTTGTCTGAATAGATAACTATTCTCTTATTGAAAAATATTTGAAAATAATTTAATTAAAAGTCAAAGCAATTGTTTATTTAATTTTGTTTACTTTTCCGAAATGAACGCAATCGTCTATAAGTTCATTACCGCTTATATATATATAATATTATAGAACAACAAAATTTGATTAACTGTTGGAAAACTTTGTGCCAGAAATAAGTCTTTTATTATATTTTTATTAGCCTTAACACGATTTCCAAAAATTTAATCGAATTGAAACTCAACTGAATTAAGACTCAATGCTTTCACTAATTGAATGATATTTGAAAACGAGACAGAATTCTATACAATTGTCTTATTGTCAGATTAGACACACTTTCTTTGCATGTTTTTAATACTTATGAATAGTTTGATTGGATTTTAATCTCTTAATATATATTCATAAAATTGATATTTACATGTTCTCTGTTTCTGAAGTAATCAAGTTATCACAATTTGAGACAGCAAACTGACGCATATGTTGAACCAGTATAAATTACAATAGTTAACAAGCAATGTCATTGATTGGTTGAACAAATGTGTGTAAATGACAATTAAAAAAAATACTTTTAATTAAGTTTTACTTTCATACAACACATAACAAATAGCTTTAATGAAAGATTTTAATCCACTTCTGCTAATGAAAAGATTAAGTGAAAATGTTTTCTCTCAATAATACCAACGGCTGTACATCAAAAAGCGTTGATTTGATTCACTTTTTGTTTTGATTTCTGTTTGATTTTAAACAATTAAATACTATTCGAAAGACTAAGAAAATAAAAATTTATAAAAAAAATAGAAATCAGAATTGAATGTTAGGCTAAAATAATACTATACTCTTGTATACTGTAAAGTAGAGTAAATGCTGGCATTTATAAAATGACAGAACAAATAGAAGTTACCAGAATGAATTTCACAGTCTCTGTTCAAATAAGACTATAAAAATAAGAATAGTTTTCTATTTTGTGTTCTCTTTTAAGATGATTACAAAAGAGTTTTCAAAATCATAACTTTCTGCACAGAGTTTGCAAACTATTTGTTTTGCAAATAATATAACGACTTATCTATAAATACTTATTAACCAAATGAAAAGTTTTTATATTTTTCATTAATTGCTTGCATTTTAATGCTTAATAAAGTTATCATTTATTCGCTGATAAGTTAATCTTTAGTTTAATATTAAATAATAGTTTCAGTTCAAAGATGTTC
>JAQIWA010001603.1:0-17380 GCA_034693305.1 Eueremaeus valkanovi | reverse complement strand
AAATTTTTTGGTCGGTTGCTTCCGAGATTTTAACATGGCAGGGGCCATAAGGCTATAGAGCCTGAGCCTTATGCTTTAGGAAAGTTTCTGTTGAAAACAAATTTTTTTGAATAAAAAAAATATCATATCATTATTCTTTGCTTTCTTTCATAAAAACCTTTTGTATTTGAGTTTATCCTCAAAACTATTCTATGAAATACTTTTCCTTTATTTTTACGATCTATTTATTCTTTAAGAAAGTCATCAATAATTCTCGAAAACAAATTTTTACATTTTTTTTCAAACATTACAATTATAGTTGTTTTTCATTTACGACATATTCGAGAAAAACACTTAAGAAATAATTGCAATAAAAAAATAATTTATATTTAGATCCAATCGATTAGAAAATATCGAGAGAAGAGATGATTGTATTTCAGTCCGAATAGAGTTTTCGCCAAATTTTTTATGCTTTTACGGAAAAACTGAAAGCATTTCTCTATTTTATTGTATACTAAAGTATAGCTTAACTGAAGAGGAAATCCATTGTACGGATTGTAGGGAATGATAGGCAATGATAGGATAACGTATTCATTTGATACGATTGCTTCGATTGCTTTTATATAACAACACTCAATGGTGTGCCGAGTCTTCATCCCTGATTACATTTTCAATTCAATACTTAACATATTCTTATTTTTGTTAAAAATATATTTCAATAATAAAAAGGATTTTGTCGATCGCATTAACTTTTTTCCTGCGCTTCATATTTTGGGAATAAAAGCTCGCTTTGAAAATCTGAGTCAATTTGGAATTCAAGCAATAGTTATCTTAATGTTTGATTCAAATAAGAAAAGCTTCACTTTTTTCCTCACCATATAATCAATAATGGGCTCAAAGATAATACACAGTCTTAAGGGCTGCCTATATAAGGATTACTGAGTACAACATTACGGGCCAAATAAGATAAATATTAGCGCACATTAACAATACAACTGCAATAATATCTAATTCTTGGAGAAACTACTTCTGATTTCTTTCGCAATAAATATTGAGTGGAATTATGTTGACTCAAGTCATACCAATTCATACCAATTCTCTTACAGTATATACACATTGGATATAATGTTCAGAATTCTGGAACTGTTTTTCAGACTTATAGGACAATTAAATTTATAAGACATTACATTAAGTGTACATAAGTAGTGATACAGTCTGTACTAAACTGACATAGTTCCTAATTATCGTCAAAGTTAGATAAATTGCTTTCATTCAGACCACTGTATGAATTGGTAGTAAAGCCTAACCGAATCATATGAATCATATCTATCTCTTTCGCTATATTTTCTCTTATCTATGAAATTATCTGCTTTACGATAGAGACCGGAATCCATATTTGACAGCCCTTTACAGCACAATCCAGAATTAGACCCGACTTTGAATTCTGTTTATTTGAATTCATTCTTGAATAATTGACTCAGTTCAGTTTATTCATTCATGTATTTCCTTGAGTCGTTTCTTGCAAAGTATAAAATGATATGAATTATATTATATAAAACTAAGATTGCATCGGGCTGATTTATTTAAAAAATGAGTGTTTGTGTTAGTGTTCAATCTTGTGATTCAATATATATAAAAGTCAATATTTTTGCACAGATATTATTTTTGTCCAAATAAAGTCAATATAAGAGCAAATAGAATATAGGAATAACTTTATGAAATTCTTGACCAAAATATTATGTGTCTGATTAAATAGGGTTTCGAGAAATCATCAAAAAGAACGGATCAGATTATATTCGCCATAATTTTATATATAAAATATTAAATTTCTATTCAAGGGATGGCAAAGGTTCAAGGCAAAGTAAAGATTTTTCAATTTTCAAATAAAGATGATCCTTTCGAATTTTTGATTTATGTTTTTTGTGTGTCATTATCTGTATATTACCCAATTTTGAGCAAAACATTGCTGTCTGTAGTATATAAAATCCCGATTGGTCATACTCTTTTCTGACCCAGCTATTTAACTCTAATGATTAAGACTGACATTACTCCTAACTATAAATCCTTTCGTGCAATTCATTTCATTTGGAATAACAATAATCTCTATATTTAATGAATACAATAATAACTACACATTTGAGCGCTCTTTCTATGCAATTATTATTCTTATTATAGTTATAGCGAATATTCCTTTGAGTTTGTCTTTTCCTCGTATTCTCAAAAAGAGTACATTATAATGGAAAGGTATATAAAATAGCCTTGATTTTTAATCGGCAAAACCCTTTCCGCGTATTCCTTCAAGACTTTGTGCTTGACACAATTTCTTTGATTATAATCTTTTTGATTAAAAAAATAATCGATAAGTAAAGGGAAAAATCTTTGATTAAATGTATTTCTAAATCTTATTATACTGTAATGTATTTGACATGATTTCAAAGATTAGTTAATTCAATATAAATCTTCATTAAAGTCAAATTAAAGAGTTGAGCAAAGATGACAAACAGAGCGCAACTAATCTGATCGCTTGTCACTCACTCTAAACAACTCTGTTTTCTGGCGACAGTCAGTGTATAGACAGAAAACAACACTTAAGGAGTACTCGACTTATGACAATAGATTGCAATTCTTGAGTCTCACAACTAAATCAAGAAATACTTATTAATTAGATTTTAAGACATTCTAAATAATTGAATGAAATCTAAGTTATTTTGTTCGTAAGAATTCGTTCAGAAATGTTCAATAATTAATTGTTTCATAAAATACTTTTTGATGTTTTATTCCATTAGACGACTGGAAAATGTAATATAAGATAAAATAATCTCTGCTTACTATACGAGAATCGAAATATCATTCTTTGATAATGTTTTTGCAAATTACTTATTAAATATTCAGAAAAATCTCAAAACGCTCTCAGCTTTTAATCCTTATTAACGTTATGTTTGAATGCGTTTCTATTGATTTCAATATTCTTCAGGCGTTTATTCAGCTCAGATGCAAAAGATCAACGATGCTCTGATTCTGGCAATTACCCTTCCTCATTAGTAATTTTCGCATTTATACATTTTAATCAAATAACAAAATCAATTTCCATTATTCCTATTCTTGATTAATGATCTGAATAGAAATATTTCAAACAATTTGTGCAAATAAGTAAATTCCAGTGCATTGAAGTCACATATGTTTTCATTCTGAAAGCCATTGTTTTACCCTGGATTGTGTTGCATTAACCAAATAACTCAATACAAAAATCTGACTGAATCTAAATTAAATGTTTGATTTTGCGATTCGAAAGAGCGATTGAAATATACTACCGATTATTCTGAATTCATTGCACTGATTAATGAAATGTCTTTCATATACTTTTGGAATATTATTCAATATTACTATTATTAAAATGATCTCCAAATAGAATAATAATAATTATAATAATATACTCAGAATTAATATTGCACTCAATAGTGAAATAGAAAAATTTAATATAGATTTTAATATTTATAGACATATGTTATGCCAGAAGCGAATAAATACAAGAACTGTATGAAGAACTGAACTTCTATAGCAAAGCAGATCTCTATTACTCTATTATTATATTTCTTATAACTATTTCATTCTCTACAGCAGAACACCTGTACTGTAGAACAATAGATGAGTTGAGACTTCTTCCAGAAAAGACCAAAAATCTCTTGAGAAACCATTGATTCAATAAGAAGCAAGCAAACTTTTTGCAACTTATAAATCAATCATTGATTATCTGAATAATCCATTTGAATGAACCACAAAATCTACTTCGAATCCAATTCGAGAATATATTAAATGGACAAGTACAATATAAATGATCTAGCCTGACCTTGCAATACTTTTGAAATGATCCTGCTTCAATAATCAACTAACTCTTAATAACAACATGACTAATGATCTGGCATGGCAAGGAAAAGTTGGAAGTTGCAACAAAATTATATCAAAATTATTTGTTGTATTTGTTGTATACTATTATTGCATTGCTTTGAGCTCTAGAAATAATGAACCATTTTTTGTGTTATTGTGTGAAACAAAATGAATAGTTAGCTCTCATTTAGCTCTCATTTTGTTGGCTTTTCTTTTATTTTTATATTTGTTTCACTTTTATCCCAAACGACTGCCTATTCTCTGAGCAATAAATCTATTTTCTCTCTATTCTTAAATCAGACTTCAATTTTAGTGAGACTTAGACTTAGATTGAGCTAACTTTTGGATTAGCCAGCAATACATGAATTGGAGAGAGAAAGATGAGGGCATCAAAAGTCATTCAGTGCTCACTTTATTCGATCATTTCATCCGTGAACTCAATTTGTGTTGTTTTTGTGTACAACTCATATATGACTTCCACAAACTGCTCCTAAAAGGTATCATTAAGTGAAGCATTAAATTGTCTTAAAATTTTAAGTTCCAGTAATCAAAGTCTTGTGTCTTTCGAATTCTCATATATCAGAAACCGGATACAATCTTGAAGATAAAATTCTAACACAGATTAAATTTTTTATTTTCAATTCATTTTTCACACTTTAAAAGTAAAGCAAATATAAACTAAGAGTTCATAAAACAAACTGAAGATATGGCAGACATCACGTCATCCTCTTATGCAAACATTTGACTATTTAATTATGTCTTACTATTCCTATCAAATGAAGTATTGATCGATAGAATCGAAAGCGAATGGAATTGATGTGAAAATAAAACAAATCCAAATCTATTGATCTATTGATTATTTTTTTGGTAAAAATACCGAAATTTTTATTTTTCAAAATCACTTCAATTGTGATATAAACTTATGGCCAAAATAGAGAAAAGATTTATTTTGATCAATAGTAGTGTGAATTTTGTTGACATTTTCAGTTTATTCGCATTTCAGATATAAAGTTCAATTTATTCTTCTCTTCCAATCATATTCTAATGGAGTGATGAAAAGTGTATTTTGTTATGCGATATATCATATATGTTATGGTTTTTAGGTTCATATCTTCGATGCTCTCTCTCTCTCAGGAATACTCTCATGGATTGCAGTGAAGACGACTATTATTAGCAGTTCACTGCAAATGTCATTTCAGAAAATATATGCCCCACCACTTTTACAGCAAAGTGGCTCTAGCAAAAATTTAACTTATTCAAATTTTATCTGCTTGGTCTTTCAAAAACACAAAGTCCCAGTCCAAATGTCTAGTTTCTAGTATAAGAACTAGACTAAAATATCAATATTTGAATTTTGAATCACAATAATTAATGAGATATAAAATTCTAAATTTGAGTACTGGTCAATTATCGTTAGCATTTCATAATTTACAGCTCAGATAAAACATATATTTATTATGATTTTTAGTAAAAATGAACGAAACAATAATTCTACTCAATTTCAATTATAGCTCAATTTACTTGAAATAGATTTCACTTATTCTGAGTTATTCTAACCTCGAATCCCTTCAGAAAGAGCCTGGATCTAAATGCTAAGTACTCTTTAGCAACTCTGTAGCTTGAATTGATCAATATCTGGTTTGATTTGATTCTGTTTTTGGTTCTCTATTTAACATCATTTATATCTCAGAACATCTTATCTCTGATTAATTAAATAAAAGCATTTCATACGTAAAAACATGTTTTGTGTTATATTAAGCGAACGTTCATTTCATATAATATTTCGTAAACACGATATTTGAATATAAAATGGGTTTTAAATGGGTTTCATTAATTCAATTACATTTCAATACTTACATCTCATTCGCACATCTTTTGACTGAGCTTTTTATGCATTTACTCTAAACTATGGGTACAGTAGAGCCAACTAATCAATAATAACCGGTTGAATAATTTGTTTTACAACAAATCAAACGAAAATTAATCTATTTTTCTCTCGCAGTGAGCTATCATTAGACGCGTTCAGACTTTTCTGTTGGTTTAGAAACGATTTTTTCTATTTTGATCGATAGAACTGTTAACTTGTTTTCAAACATAAAACCAATATCGAAGTCAAGCCTGACTTTTGGATTGGAAACATTGAAACAACAAATCGCACCAAAGCTTTCCAACAATTTTTCATATTGTTCACAGGGGTTACCAAGTCATCCGTTACAATTGTCCTCTAAGCCAATCTGGGTCAATTGTATAGGAACTAAAATAGTCGAAGATAGCTCTCTTACATTTCACTGGTACTTTCACCTAGACTATAATTAGAACTAAACCGTTCAATTTCTAAGCGAAATATACAGAGTTCATGTACTGATGCACTGATGTACTGATGTACTGATGTACTGGACACTATTATATTATTCATATTTCTGTTTTAATACGATTTGAATTTATATAACATTACTTCAAATCTATTTGAAATATCTATATATTCTGCTGACTATATTCAAGGAACAAATGTTTTGCAGTATTGAACATCTGGTATACGTATACAAAATATTCTTAAGAATAAAAAATAATATATTTTATAAGTTAAGCAAAGAATTTGCACATAACCTATTAATATATCTATACCTGTGCACATGACCTACAGACTGGTTTAGTTGATTATTTTATTTGTCTAATAAGAATGATTGAAACCTCCTAACTATCAGAAAAACAAATTTGATTTATTGTCTCATAATTTTATTTTACTTATATTCACAAACATTTTTATTGTTATTTGATTGGAGTTGGGATTGAGTCGAATAACTTTGATTGAGCTCTTATTGTCCAAAATCTGTTTATAATTCAAGCATCCGATGCAGTCGTATATCAGTTGTTTGTGAACAGAATATTCTTGTGTTATATTTATTGTTATTTTAATCCAATAGCGGCCCCAAAAGCAGACTCTTTGCCGAAGTTTGAAACGAGATTCTCATTTAAAGTGCCTTTTATTGACTGTTCTCATCAGTGGTTGTTTCTGTGTGATTACGTGGTGTAGTGTGGCTCAGGTCGACCGTATGCTCGTTAACTTTCAAGTGAGTCCACTCTTTGCCTAATCATACAAATGGCTGGTTTTTAAACAGAATTCTGGTTCAAACCCATTGTCAGAATTACCCAATCACTACAATCCATAGAGTGAGTCCGTGCGATGAGGGCTATATTTACATTCCCATCGTCTTCATGTCAATGCTTTACATCGTTTATTTGGTCGAGTGCTGGCATTGCAATACCAGATTCGAACTGGTAAGTCAAACACCCTGTTCAATTTTAATTATATTCTAATTCATCAATCATTTGCAAAATACTGGCACAAATTTAATGTGAGCTTAGCCTCAATTTATCGATAAAGACATTTTAATCAATAGATTTTATATAAAAGTACAGAAATGCTAAAAATTATATAATCTTTTGATTAAATATAAATCTTTTTCTTTACTTTGAATATGAATGGACACAATATATCATTAAATTAGGATTCGGTGGAAGGAAATGGAATAATAGTTGCTTAGAATCTGCTTCAGAAGTCTATAGTCGCCAATCATTTGTCTTGGATCTAATTTTTTCAATTTAACGCTTCGACTAACTGTGAAATCGCTTGCATTTTGATTAGAAAATAACAATTACTCGGAAGTCAAGGAAATTAATGAGTGTTTTATAATATTAATATAAGAGTTGTTTCAAAAATAGTTGACATCATTTATAAAAATGAGTTTATTATTAAAAAGCACCAGTTTCATTTATTCTTAAATATGTATAGTCAAGGGGTTATACTCTATTTGCGCCATAAGAAGACTTCATTGAGGCCTTTGAGAAAATTAAATTTCACTCATAATTTAGCATGCTCCTTGTGATATTCTCTTAACAAACTCTGCCTAAGGCTACTGTTGACAGGTTACTTTTATTAGATCTTGTCAACCATCCAAACTTGACTCTACCAACTTGATCATTTCTATTTTTTGACGTAAGCTATAAATAAAAATATGTTCACTATTATTGTTCTTTTCAAGATCTATGGGCTGAAGGCCAGTGCGGTGTACAATCATATCGAACAGATGAAAGGCGCTCAGCCTATCATATGGTGGAAGGCAGGTATGATTCATATAAGAGGTGCGGAACAGACACATAGGCATTATTCTGAACCAATTTCCTGATATATCATATTTTGTCAGAAAAGAGAAAGAGTTTTAATCTTTAATATCGGATCAAATGCTGGTAACCATTCTGGTAACTATATATGATATGAAATTAAAAACCTATCTTGTTTGGATTTCCGCATCTCTGACTCAAACAAATCGAAAATATTTTATAAATAATTTCTCTAAAATGTTATTTGAAAAATGATTGCAAACTTTTATTAATAAATATAACTTATTATATATTCTTTGCTATACTTGCAGTCAGTTATCATTACGTTCGTCGTTCCCGACAAGTAAGACATGATTTAATGATTTAATATAAAATACAATACATTATTCACAATACAGATATCGATTGCTTGTAAACCAATCAAATGATCGCAAATATTCTTTAATCAAAGTTCTTGTTATGAATAAAATTAATTAAAACCTAATGAATGGCGATTCAGGTGACGCGCTATAGGAATGGAGACGCGTATACAACAGCACAGATATATTACGAGCGGATCAATAGTCACGTCACGGGCTCCTGTTTCTCGTATGGGGGCTGTGGTGTCAAAGATATCTCAAAGAAACTTCTGGATCTCGAGTTACATCCCGTGACTAAAATTCGTTTCAGCAAAGGTTTGAACCAATTCTTTCTTTAGTAAAAAGTTTTGATTCGATTGCGAGTCAAATGAAAATCTTATCATTCAATTGCTATCAACTGATTTCAATCTCATTTAAAATTGAAATACGAAATAAAATACTCAAAACATGTATTGCAAACCTTTGCTAACCATTTGTGGCGAACAATAAGTCACAATTTGATCGCTCTTTTCGTGTATTCGATTCGCATATCGTTTTATATAAGCTTTCTATTCATGAACGCAATGATTGATACGAAGAAAAGGATGAAAAATATCTTCATTTGAAAGCATTTATTTGATAGCGAATCACATATTTTCGTATTTATACTTATATTATAGATTACACGAGAAATATATTGAAAGTGTCTGTATTTGATCAAAGAATAGTTGACTGACACATCTCCCTATGAATGCTAACTCGCTTAGAAATTTCAGAAGTAGAGTTGCCCGTGTCATATTATATTATAATACTGTATACTGTATTATATTCTGCTTTTTAAGCGAATTCGAAATTTAGATAAAAATTCAATTAAACCCGAATTCATTATCTGTTCAACAAGTATATGAAAGGTCATTATCTAAGCTTCTAAATGAGATTGAACTGAATTTGGCGTCAATTAAGGCATTTATTTGCATATCCAGTAAAAGGGCCATACATTCTATCATCACGTTTACTGACGAGTGAGTAGTCATATACTGTATTCGAGTCATACGAATGCAATTGTAATAAAAATGAAATGAAATCCCAACTAATCTATTATAGTCTCTATTCTCAGCAATATTTCCGCATTTACTGTAATCGCCTATTGATTGCAGATTTTTCTTGTTTTCAATATAATTGCGAAATAGGTTTTGCATTTGCGAACATAGAGTCGGCCAATGAGTTTGAGGAACAGCGGTCGACCTTTTTTGAAGACAATGAGAGATATGACGACTATCTAGAGATGAGAGAAGGCCTGGACTTAGTCGGAGCTAATTTTCAGGAATATATGGTATCGCACGCCAGCAAAGAAAGGCTTCCCTGGTATATATCACATCTTGCCTTCTGGTTATTTTCTCTGTCACTGCTTTCCTGGCCTTTTCGTGTTGTCGTCGAATACCAAACATCTTATGTTCACTTCCAAGTAATTGCTATATCTTTTACTTAATGTATCTTAACTGCCATAACAAACACAAAGTATAGAATATATGTTAAAGTATAGACACAGACATACAGTGTATCTACAGTTCTGTTCATTTTCTTACTTAAAGGTAATTAAATTGTTTGGAGAAAACTATTTGAGTTCGTCTAATGATTTGTGCCATTTGTCGAGGGATACCACTATTGACAGCATCGAACTGATCAATAACTATACTATGGCTCCCAGTTATTCAGAGGCTATACTCGTCGACAGGTTTCCGTTAAGGACTGATAGCGTGAATATAGGAAATGCATTTTCAGATCAGTTCAATTCAGACAAAACAAGCGAAACAGTGATTAGCAGACCGTCGAACAGAATGAGGAACTCTTTGAGCAGAACCTCCTTAAGAAACGGACAGATTTTATACTTCGTTTCGCCGATCAGTAACGAGAATCAAAACAATCTAATCCGAAGACTATCACTGATTAACACTGAGATAACGCCTAGCAATGAGATGGTCGACAATCCGCCCACTTATGAAGAAGTACTGCAGGAAAGCCATCCATTAGAACCATTACAACCAACAAATGTCATGAACTCCACTCCATTGAGGCGTTCAATAACAGACCGAGACTTTATCCGACGGCTATCTAATCATTTGCGCCGGCAGTGGAACAGCTATATTGATATACAATCCTATTCACACGAAACCCAACTTTGACACCAATATTGACCCAAAGTTTGTAAATATATATAAATATTTAAGAATAGAATTGTTTTTAAATAAAGTTATAAATGTTTTACTGCTTTTGAGCCGAACTCAGACTCCTATTCATTACCATTGCATTCATTCATTATTTTTATTCAATTTATTTGAAAATACTTCTGATTAAAGCCAAATAAAGTTCTGAAGGAAAGTAAGCCAAAGAGAGGAAGAGTTAAATTTTTAAATAATTTTATTTATAAATAACGAAAAATTAATGTAATTTTTAAATTAAAACTATCAGTAAATGACTAACATCTGAAAAATCAATGTCTTTAACCTTTCTTTAAATTTATGTCTAAAAGTAGGAAAAATCTAAAACTTATTCATATTTTATATCAATTTTTAATATAACTAAATATAATTGTATTTGAAAACAATTGGCGCCAAAGCTATTCCTCTGGTTTCTGCTCTGAATATCAGCGATTCGTGACATTTATAACTCTGTCCGACAATCAGATATAAACTCTTGTCCGCTATAACCGGTGCCAGAATTCGGGTGCTCTTCGTCTGCAACAACCAGTTTTCAGTGAAACCCGATTCGCCTTAATTTGGAAAATAATAATTAAAATGAAAAGAAAATCAAAATCAAAGTAAACTCCGATTTAATACCCAATTGTTTCCAAACGATTACATTGGATGAATTGGCGGCCATTAAGTATTGGTGCTTCGAGTGTGTCGTTCCGTAAGTAAAAGCAGACAATTGGATGACATTATCGAACTCAAGCTTTTGGAACAAAGAGAAGACACACTTCTGTGCCATTGAATCACTTCTGTAGATATAAATGGTTTGCGGATTCAGTGATGACTCGCTGTATGTGTTGTCACTTAAAGCCAAATAATGTCTTCCGTTGTCCACGAAATGAATGACATCGACCACATTCATCACTGGAAGCGTTTGAATCAGTTCAAGCATTCGGTTATCTTTTAGTCTGAATATAAGTGTTCCGGTTGTGTCGATCGCACAATGCAGGCCATAATGTTTGGCCACTGCTATGTAAATCTGACTGTCCTTTCGAAATGCTATTACTTTAGAAGTGTCTGAAACATAAAAATTAATTATTTTAAACATAATGTTTAAATCATTTCATACCTGAGTCCACTAATATGTGGGTTATTTCTATGAATACGTATTTATTCTGATGCCATTCAATTGAGTGAACCATTAGTTTTCCAGTATTTGATTGAAACGATATAATTAATGCTTTGGTTTGACTGACTTTCAATATTTCCACTGAATTCATGAAATAACCGATCGTTGCAAACAAATGACCAGATTTTGTAATACGAGAGGAATAGTTATACGAATGGGAACTCATATGAAGTACAAATTCTTCTCCATTCAAGACAAAAGTTTCTCTAATTATGAGTGGATTTTGATTAATAAGGGAAGTGTCGAAAAGCTCTGTTTTGGGGTTATATCTAATTGAATGCACTGTTTGAGGCTTTTGTATGCTTTCACTCAAAGTGAAGACATCATTAGCCAAGATATCGATGTGATTGCCGTGAATTTCATCCAGAATTTGATACAAACTGAACGAATCGATTTCGAAAACAGATTTTTCTAATGACTTGTAGAGATAGTCCGACACATAATGATGACGACTGGCCCTAACAAACAATAAGTCTTTTGAAATGTTGGCAACACTTGTAAACCGTTTAACTCTATTGGAAAGTGCGCTCAAATCTACATTATCGACGTGTTGGCCAACCATCACATCCTGTCTGAATACAACTGAATCAAATTTGATGGGGTGAGCCAGGGCTTGTGGCTTGTTCTTAACCAATGACTCGGTGACTAACTTGGTTAGGTTGTGTCCGCTCACGAATCCGCTTACAAACAGATTCTTATTAATGAATAACTGATTATTGAATATCAAATGAGAGAATAGGCTTTGATTTCTCTCCAGAGTAACTAAATCTTTAGGAATTTCCAGTCCATTCAAATGTCGGACCATATTATTAGAGTTGTGTAACACAAGTAATCCTTTAAAGATCTTATGGCCTGTTATTCGCTGAACATTAGTTGTGAACAATGTGTTCGATTCGACAGCTTTTAAAGAGAAACCATTGACTAAACCATCGATTATTGCATTATCATTAAGTACTAAGTGTTCAAAAACTTTGTGCCCTCTTATGACTTGTGGTTCTCTGTCTATAATTCTCAAATGAATCACATCTTTCAACAGATCTATTCCATTGATTCGACCATAAATTCGGGTAAAATTGTTGGCAATTATAGTCGAGTTTTTGAAGTTTTGAATTCCCAACAGATGTGTCGGTCGATTCACTTTAATTGACTCCGAATCGAGTTTTGCTAAATTCACTCTATTTATTGGTCCCGTAGTTGTAATGCCATTCCTCTGTATCAAACCATTCGCCATAATGTCATTCGTGAATACTTTTGGTGAATATATTATCTGTTCTTTAAGACTATCGATGAACACAATATCGCTGAGCATTTGCGGGACATTAAAGCCATTTAAATCAGTTGTATTCAAATGGCCCGACAGACGAATCGGTGCTATTAGTGTTGTAATGCCATTGATTTCTTGTCTTGAATTCATATAAACCGCATTATTGAACAGTTCCGTCAGATTAACGCCATTCAGTCGTCCACTTATTAAAAGGTTTGTTAAGACAACTGTCGGTCCGTTTAGTTCTAAATTACCATTAATTATGTTTTTGCCGTTTATTTTCATAACTTTCTTATTGAACTCCGATAGATCCAGGTCATTGATGAGACCATCCAATATAAGATCTCGGTCTATATGCAATGTTTTAGTGAAAGTCACTTTACCCCGAATAACGTGATCTCTAGTTTTAGTTAACAATTCATTGCGAAGATTAACGCCATTCAGAGTCAAAGCATTAATATTTCCATTGACTCGAAAACCGGATTTAAATATGTTTTTGCCGTAAATGACATTTTGTCCCGTCTTATAGATGGCATCCAGGGCAATGTACGACAGATTAACGCCATTGACCACACCGTTCAATCTTAACGGTCTATTGAAGACAACTGGATGTCTAAAAGTGAACGGCGCTCTTATGTGTGCCTTTCCATTCAGATATATGGCATTTGCCTTTAAAGACGACAATGAAATACGATTTATGCCTTTAAAGCTTCTTATTAATGAAAATGTCTGTCCATTTCTGAATAGTTTTGGTGCGAATACTGTTTGCGGTTTTGTTACAGACATTACATTATTAGCGAATTGCGTGACATTCAGACCATTCAATGCTTTGGATATATAAACAAAAGTTGAGTTACTGTTGATTAATATGATATTCAAAGGAATGGTTTGATGTCTGTCGAGTCGGACAACACGAGAGCTGAGATCATTGATTAGTGTGTTGTCAATCAATTTCCTAACAATTGTCGGATTATTTGCTATTAAATTGTTTGCGTTAAGAGTTTTATAGAAAATCTTCGGTCCTTTGATTACTTGAAACTTAGATTTGAGGACAATATCCAGTTGTGGAACAATTCCATTGATTCTCTTCACCGAAAGCCAGTCCTTAATAGTTATATTATTTACAAAATTTTTGATTCCGATTATGTTTTCGGGTTTTGAGAGCGATATTCGATTTCTGTACAGATTTTCGACATTAACTCTTCCGACCAAACCTTTAACGTCGAGCGCATGGAATGCACTCAATCCGGTCAATACTTTGGGTCCAAAAATTGTCTCATTCTTATTGGTCGAAACTAAATGAGTCAGGTTAATGCCATTTACTCGATCTGCAAACAGAGTGTCCGCTTCAATGTGTGCTTCAAAGAATTTTGTGCCCATTATCTCAACTCTGGAACTGTCTCTGAAAATGGCATCTCTAAACAGAAACCCTAAGTCGACTCCATTCACGTCTCCATTGACACCAATAGAGCCGACAGTTACCGGTCGAATGAATCTGACATTGCTTTGAATGAGTTTGTCGTTTAATTTGAGAGAAAACAGTCTTAGCTCTGATATGTCGACGCCATCGACCAGCCGGTGCGCTTCGATGTCTCGGTTAGCGGAAATGCTTTGTTCGAAGACGACTGGCCCCGCAATCATTTCATCTTTAGTTAAACTTACAATATCTTGAGGTAAACGTAAGCCATCGACAAAACCATTGACTCTAAGACTTCTGTAAAATCTTGTGATTCCTCTGAAATGTTTGGGCGATGTTATCGTCTGAAAGCAAAATATATTCTATAGTTTTGCGAATCTTTTTTTTTCATTTTCATTACAATACCTGATCTCTTGTTCTTAAAAGGAGATCTTCAGGAATTAGATGTCTGTCCAGTTCTTTTCCAACAAATAAATCATTTTTAATCCGAATACTATCCAAAACGAAAGTCTTTTTGCCTCTGACCCTAACGGGCCGATTCTTGTATACCAATTGTGGGGCCATTGCAGAGATGTCTACGTTATTGACCATTCCGTCAACTGATATGCTTTTAGTTGTGAACGCTTTCAGTAAAACCAGATTAGAGTTAATTGTTTGCAATCCATTCGATAGCAAAACATTTTTTGAAAGTTTTGACAAATCTATGCCATCGATAGTCAAACTGTTAACTCTTCGGGCGATAATCAGTGGCGAAGTGAATACTTTCGGCGCTAATACTAATTCAGGTCTATTGACGAAAACCAAATCTCTATTCAAATCTAAATTATTAACATTTCCTTTAATCGTCATATCCTTCATAACCGATAGTTGAGAATCAAATTTGATTAAACTCTTTATGATTTGCGGACTATTTGTAGTAACTATTTGTTTCTTAAAAGCTATTCCATTAATGAGATTAGAATTGATTGAATGCCTGACAAAAGTCGGTTTCATTATATCCTTAACGCCTCTCACTATTTGTGTTCTACTCTTTCGATACAAATTGTTCATCACTTGTCTCAGATCCTGTCGTCCGACCGAACCAATTGTAGCCGTACTTGTGTTCAGAGAAAGCACTTCAATGTGTCCAACGAACTTTTTATGACCGGTTATTCGCGACGGCCTGTTCAGTAAGACTACATCTCCAGTTGACTGAATAACTCTTCTTATTCTTTGTTCGACATTCTTCATAGCATTGACCAAATCTATGAGTTTATACTTCAAGTCATTGACAGTTAGTTTAGAATTTTGCCAAAAAATATTTCTCAAGTTTTTAATCTGAGTCACAGTTATTCCGTTAAAAGCGGTTAAATTGCGTATAATGTTAGGCGTAATCACTATTCCGTTAGCGTTGGCCCGAATGGCATACTTGAGTGCGTCTGAGACCTTCTGCAAATAGGACTGTTGGAAAAGGAATCGCTCCTTCAGTGAGTTCATCATTTCAGAGATCTTGTGTGCTCTCATAAGTTCCGGGTCGGGCGCGAACTCCGATCGATTGTGGATTGAAATTAAATGATCCGGACATGAAATCGAACTGCTGTGCATTGAAATGACTTCGAGTGCCGCCGAATGCAGTTTATCGGTTAAAATGTCATTATTGGACAATTCATACGTAAAACCAATTGATATTAAATATGAAAATATTAAAATCGAGAACATCTTTAATGACTGAATCAATTAATATTTGAATACGAAGTAAATTCAATCAAAATCTAAACACAAAAACTCCTGTTTTCCCTAAACCTCGAGATAAGTCTGAAACACAATTATCAGACAAATAATGAGACTCAAGAAAAAAGGAAAGTTTTATCACTAATTTAAGCCAAGTTCATTTATAACATTCAACTATATGATCCTAAATTAAAACTCAATTTTGTTCATTGCAGGGGTGACCAGGTGGAATAATCCACTGAAATGTGAGGCTAACTCTGATCATTCAATTACAATGAATTCGTTTCCTATATTATTATCGATTTTTAGAAATTTTGACGAAAGTATTGTCCAAATGCTCAGAGTTTTGACATCTTATTCTGAAATCGAGACTTGACTCCTCTGTGCTTAAGGAGCTTGCTCACATCTGGTCAATGTTATACTTAAGCATTAAACTCAATCTCAAACATTAATGAGCCATAAGTAGACTTTGCAATAAAGTTAATGTTATTCTCAATTAGTTTTTGCAAAATAAGTCACTAATCTCTATATATATGAGCCAGTTAAGAATTTTACCATCATTACTCTTACACTATTCATCTAACTTGCACTTATACTGTGTAACATAGCGCCAATCTGTTCTAATCCAATTTTGATTAAGCAAGTTTATTTTCAATTCATATACTTTGAATAATAATAAGTTTTCTATTATTTCTATACATTTTTAAATAATTAATAAGTTTTTAGTTTATTTGTATTAAATATAATTTAATTTATTGAATACATAGTTTTATACGTATAATGAAATAGATATATATAGAGAGACAAAAATAAGTTATCTTCTCATTAATTAGTTTAATATTAATAATAATAATAATAATTTATAATAAGTTTAAGGTTGAAAACATATTTCAATTAAATTCAATATATCTTTAGTTATAAAGATTCGCAGCTTCCAAACATTGCACGATTATCCCAAACCCGAATCTTGAACTTTGTGTCAAATTACGTGATTCTTCAATCAGTATTCAATCAAATATTCAATTATATATTTTTACACAACTTTCAAAAGTCTAAAAGTAATAGTTTTTGAGAATTAACACATTTGAAGGTTAATTATAATATCAGTATAAGTACAGTGCAAGCACATTTTTCATTCAACATTCATCCGTCATATTTTCATTTCTTGTATGTTGTAGTATATATTAAGATCAAAAGGTTCATGTATAATTATCTGCAGCAGAGAAAAACATATGCACATACAGTCTGTAACTTTCAAATAGTTGCAAGGTTGAATTGCGCGCTCAA
>JAQIWA010001602.1:0-17389 GCA_034693305.1 Eueremaeus valkanovi | reverse complement strand
GGTACCTCAGCCAATAAGTTGCTGCAATATGCTTTCAGAGTTAGGTACCGAGTTAGGTACTTTCTGACATGTATACAATAGAGAATATATGCCCTGCTTATTATTTTGAATTTTCAATGGGAATAAAAATTCTCTGGAATAGCCTGATATTATCAATAGAATAGATTTATATATTTATAATAATTTAAAAGAACTTGCTCAATTTATGTGAGGTTCAGAAGATTTCCATTTAAAATCCAAACGAAAGCATGAAATATATATTGAGAGCAAAAATAAGAGCAATTGATTCAAAAATATGAAGAGTTGGTAAAGAAAAGAGAATTCATATGAGAAGTGGTTTTTACAAAGAATATTCTGATAGACAATAATTATAGTGAGTATCCATTGAAAACAAATAGTATTCAAGTGTTAAACTTGAAAAAACACAGAAGTCATGAAAAATCAATTTGTTGTATGGCTTATGCAAATCATATTAAATATAAATTATAAAAAAGGAATGTTTTGTTCAAAAAATATTAGACAAATAAATACATTTGAATCCCATTTATTGCTGAATAGCAATCGTATAAAACCTGAACTAAAGAGCGGTATTAATCATACAATTAATTGCAAGTCATGTGATAAGACATATGTCGGCAAAACTGAATGCAATTTCAAGACTCGTCTCAATGAACATAAGAATAGGTCGGATATAATATCTGTGATAACAGAACAGATTGAAGGAAACCATCGGAAGCCATAAAGAGCAGAGATTATCCAGATTTGTGATAAATATATGACGTGGACTCATTAAGATTTGACCCAATCTTATAATCAATATTGTTTTCAAATACGTTTATATAAGAAAATCAATTCTCAAAACTAGGCCTCGATAAAACTTAACTAAAGGCTAAAAACTTGAGTTGTAATTCATGCTTAATAGCACTGAGTCAGAAAAACTTTCCCAAAAATCAGTAACAAATAGTCACTTGTCTGTCAATACTATTTCTATTCTGTATTGATATCAGTGACGAGCAAAAGTTGAAAGTCACTCATTGACTCAAACATTATAACTGTGTATATTGTATTCATTGTGTGCTATACAATGTGTATCTTATGTGGTTTATCGTCAATTACGGAGTCAAGGGAGAGGAACTTGACTAAATTTGCCCGTCACTGGTTATAAAGAATGTAAAACTGAACAAATTGTTTGCCTTAATCTCTGCCTTCAATTTCTGGTCATATTATTCGTGTATGCGTTTAGTGTGTATTCCAATGCACAGCAATAAAGCGAATATTAGTGACCCAGTATTATTTACACAACTAATACTGAGCCTCACTCTATACAATATTGTGTTAATAAGTGGCTCTAAAGGGGCTCAGGAGCCCTACTCTGGTCTAAAGGTTTTGATTTTCTTCTTGGCTCAATTTCTTTATTTTCTGTCTGATTACTAAAATAGTTAATTCTCTTAATTAACATTTGAGCACATAATTTGACATGGATTATTTGACTAACTGAAGGAGCAGAGTAGGAATACTGTATTATTTAGTGTCTTCTAAAGACAGAAACTCTAAGCTTTAATTGATCTGTTTAATTTTAATGAACACTACCAAGTTGAGTTTATTTGTATACAGTATTTGCCCCCTTTGGGAGAATTGAATAATTTTCAACTTTAGTTACAATTTGGAAGCACTCAAACAGTGAGTGTACAGTACAGTAGTGTAGTGTAGATGATGTTCCTCTCAATTGATTGCCAAACGATGTTCAGATCAGAGCAGAACATGTGTCCAACAGAGCAATGCATTTATTGGTCAAAGTGTTGACGTCGGGGGCAATAAAATCGGGGAACGTATGTATGTATGCGCGCACTGTTTGGCTCTAACTTTGATATAACCTTAGAGTGAATTCAAGGACGACTCGCGTCTCACACACAGTCTCTCTGTGTATCTCTCTCTCTCTCTCTCTCCTCTCTCTCTCTCTCTACTCTCTCTCCCACTCAAAGGTCTAACCAGTGCTGACATTGCGTTGTCTTTCAGTGATTGCAAGCATTTTCAGTGAATTTCTGTCCAACTCTGAACCGGTATTGGATTTATCGTAAATCAAAACTAACTATAATTACGGTTAGTATTGATAACTGTTTAGACATTTTGTCGAATCGTTGAGAAAATGGATAAACAATTGAATTGAATATAAGAGCAAATGATGTCATTTCTCAACCCATTTCTAATCCCAATCCAAATCTGATCCCTTCTGTCGGCAAAGATATGGCAAAAGTAGGAATCAATGGTTTCGGTCGAATCGGTCGTCTGGTGCTGAGGGCGGCGCTGGAGAAGGGCGTGAATGTGTTGGCCGTAAACGACCCGTTCATTGACGTCCAATATATGGTATATATGTTTCGGTACGACTCAACGCACGGGCGCTTCAAAGGGGAGGTCAAAGAGGAGGGCGGACTCCTTGTGGTCGACGGCAAACGCATCCATGTCTTCCAAGAGCGCAATCCGGCGGACATTCCATGGGCTAAGGTTGGGGTCGAGTATGTGGTCGAGTCGACCGGTGTCTTCACGACCCTAGAGAAGGCCAAATCCCATATCAACGGCGGCGCCAAAAAAGTCATAATCTCTGCGCCGTCGGCCGACGCACCCATGTTTGTGATGGGCGTCAATCACCAGCAGTACAACCCGTCCCTCCAGATCGTGTCGAACGCCTCGTGCACTACCAACTGTTTGGCGCCGTTGGCTAAAGTCATTAATGACAACTTCGGCATTGAAGAGGGACTCATGACTACTGTCCACGCGATTACCGCAACCCAGAAGACAGTGGACGGTCCGAGCGGTAAACTATGGCGCGATGGACGGGGAGCCGCACAGAACATCATACCGGCCAGTACTGGTGCCGCCAAAGCTGTTGGCAAAGTTATTCCCGAACTGAATGGAAAACTAACCGGAATGGCATTCAGAGTGCCGGTGCCCGACGTCTCAGTTGTGGTAATTATTATTTTTAACAGAACTATAATTTGCAGCACAAGTAGTGAATCAGACAGTGCGGGTCAGTCAGGAAATTAATGGTTTATCGCAAAGCTATAGCACAATAGATGACATACCGGGCCATTGAGTTTTTAAGATTTATTGGAGTAACCCTGTTATACACGTTGGCACAGGTGGTAAAGGACAGATGTTTTCATTACAATACAGTCTGTATTCGCATTGAAAGAGTGTTTTAGACCTGAAATGAATTCATATAATAATTGGAAATTCATTGCAATATCAGTCACTCAGTCCTCACTTTTGGCCAGTTATTAATACCGAGTCATCTCTATTACACTGAGTATATAATTGACTTAACATTACTGCACAGGACCTGACCTGTCGGCTCAAGAAGGAGGCCTCTTATGATGACATTAAGGCTGTGGTAAAGGCGGCCGCAGAGAGCGACGCGTGGAAAGGCATTCTGGGCTATACTGACGAAGAGGTTAAGTACAGTATTCAAAGTGGGAACCAATCAATGTCTGACTTATTTGAATTGATGCTCAGGTGGTTTCGAGTGACTTCGTGGGCGACACCCGAAGCTCTATATTCGACGCAAAGGCCGGCATATCTCTGAGCAAAACGTTTGTGAAACTCGTCTCGTGGTATGACAACGAGTACGGGTACAGCACCCGAGTCGTCGACCTAATCAAATACATGCATCTGAAGGACACTCAGGGATGAGCACCGAATGGACCCACACTCGTCTCAGTTGTCTGACGCAGAAGAAGATTGTCTTCTCTTTTATCAAAAATAAACTATAAATCGATATTCAAATAGAAGTCTGTTTTTTGGTTAGCTTTTAGTGAACTTTAATATAATTTAGTCTTTAATCGATTGATATATAAAGTCATTGAATATATTATAATTCAAATTCTCTTAAAAATAAAATAATTTGATTGAAAACTGTAACCAAAATACTCTTTAGATTTGGACCTCAAGTCTAACCATTCTTTCAGTCATATAAAAGCCGTTAAGCGCTGGCATTGATCAGTGGTTTCACTGATTCTAAACCGAATCCAATTCCTAAGAGAAAAATATTGTTCTTAGCATTGATCGGATGGAACATCAAATGTGTCTAACCTTCTGAACAAAAGTTGGTAGTTTGAAGGCACAGGTATGTATTTCGCTGGTATAGTACCTCAAATTCATAGATTGGCACTGATTTGGCGTCAATTTGATTACTGGGTCAGAGAAGTCAATGGTTTTGTCTTTACAACAAACCAGGAAACCTATCTGTCCGGAGGGATAGGAAGGCACAGAAGTGGTTCCGTAACCGACGGAAGTGAATATTGTTTTGCATTTCCGGTACAACTCCTTAATGAATGGCAGATCAAACCAATAGGACTCGGCCTGACAGCAGATAATACCCCCTGATCTGAGCGAGTCGTGTAGAGCCCTATAGTAAGGCTCTTGGAATAAGCACTCGGCCGGCCCTTTCGGGTCAGAGCTGTCGGTGATTATGACATCGAACTCATTCCTATGCCGTTTCACGAATTCATACCCGTCTTCGAAGAGTAGTTTCAGTTTAGGACTACTGAAGGCACTGGACATGAATGGCAGGAATCGCTTCGACACGTCCACCACTGCCTCATCGATCTCACACATAATGGCCTCTTCGACCATAGGGTGTTTGACCACTTCGCGCACAACCCCTCCATCCCCACCGCCTATTATCAAAACTTTTTTGGGGCTTTGATGAGAGTTTAGGGGCAGATATGCTATCATTTCCTGATATGAAAACTCGTCTTTTTCTGTGCATTGAATCGCGTCGTCCAATACGAGGCACCGGCCGAACAGTTCACTGCAATTACAACAATACTGTTAACCACATTCACATGTAGTTCCCATTGAGTTGCATAGAAATATGGAAAGACAGGCAGACATTGGGCAGACATTGGGCAGACATTGAACGCTAATTCCTGCCTAAGTGTTGAGACAAACCTCTGGAAAACCAAAATATTCTGAAACTCCGACTTTTGGCTGTGAATTATTTGGTCCACTCTTATCGACAAACTATTGGTATGAGAGTTAAGAACTCCTGTCTCTGTAAACCATCCCTTTCTGAATGAGTTCATTCTTGCTCTTAGTTTTGGCCAACACTTACGAAGATGTGTTGAAAAACGCTTAATAAGTAGTGAAATATATATTTGGCTGAAAACGAGTGCAAATACAGTGATAAAGTTGTTGTGAGAATCGATATTCTGTTTGCACTACTGATTGAGAGCTTATTTTAAGTTAATCTACAAAAATATGGCAATATTTCTAAATTCATTGCAAGTATTCTATAAAAACAGATAAAATCATAAAATCTTATTAAAAATAATTACGAAAACACTTGAACTCTGTTTGTATGATATATAGACTTAAATACAAAGTTTATAACTTTGAGATTGTATTCACAAATAGATTAAAAATATATTAATTCTAATAATTCTAATAATGTGTTCAATTTGTTGCTATAGTTATGCTTATCCACAAACATGTGATATCTTTGCACTTCATATGCCTTTCCTGTGCTCTCAAAGTCTCCAATGTCTGTCTCAGTCCTATCAGCCCTACCAGTCCTATCAGTGCCAGTCTATCCAATTGAAGGTTATTCTAAAGTAAAGTGATTTTTGAGTGAAATCTTGTTTTTATAGCAAAACTTTGAGCCAATCGTTATCTCATTTTCTGATCTTCTCTTAAATGAAGGAATGATTGGCTTATAATCGCAAACATCACTAAATGATTGAATAAAGTCGAGGAATATTCCGATCACTGGTAATGACATTTCGTATAAGACTTACATTACTGTACAGACCATACAGTTGTTTGAATACAAGACTGATATCCAAACCCAATAACTCTTTCGATTATTTTTTGGATAACTTTCTAACCATTAGTTGAGGACAAGTGTTAACAATCAGATCCAAAGATCAGAAGATGTCTGAAACAAAGCAAACAACAACTGAGTCATCGAAACCGAATCCAACGATTCCTAAATATATTCGGTTTTTGTTTGGTGGCGGAGCCGGGTATGCATGGGATCAGTAGATCAGTAGTGATGAGCACTTACTTAACCGCCTTATCTGCCCGACCAGAATGCTGGCCACGTGTTTCGTACAGCCCTTGGATCTGATTAAGAATCGAATGCAATTGAGTGGTAATCGAGTTATTGTGAACAGAAATCAATGACAACTAAGAACTCATTTCTACCGCAATTCAGGCGAAGGCGGAAAAGCAAAGGAACACAAAACCAGTTTACACGCCATTCGAGCCGTCATTAAAAACGAGGGCTTTTCTGGTCTTTACGCCGGATTATCGGCTGGTCTTCTACGACAAGCCTGTTATACGACTGTCCGTTTGGGTGTTTACTCTATTTTGTTCGAAAAATTTAGCGGCGATTCAGGAAAACCTCCCGGCTTTCTGACCAAGGCCACCATTGGAATGACTGCTGGAGCTGTCGGTGCTTTCTTTGGAACTCCGGCTGAAGTCTCTCTGATCCGAATGACATCTGACGGTCGGTTAC
The DNA here is from genome assembly GCA_034693305.1 of Eueremaeus valkanovi. Classification (NCBI taxonomy): domain Eukaryota; kingdom Metazoa; phylum Arthropoda; class Arachnida; order Sarcoptiformes; family Eremaeidae; genus Eueremaeus; species Eueremaeus valkanovi. The sequence goes on along the minus strand of JAQIWA010001602.1, from coordinate 10,875 downwards.
CTCTGGCCGAGAGGAGAGGCTATAAGAATGTGTTCAACGCTCTCATCCGAATCACTCGAGAGGAAGGAGTCCTAACCCTATGGCGCGGATGTGTTCCAACGATAGGCCGAGCAATGGTCGTAAACGCCGCCCAATTAGCTTCTTATTCTCAGGCAAAGCAGATCTTACTGTCGACCAGTTATTTCAACGACAATATTATGTGTCATTTCGCGGCCTCAATGATCTCCGGCCTCATCACAACCGCGGCGTCGATGCCGGTCGACATAGGTTTGTAATACCGGTTCCATTCGAACCGTTCGAACTGACTGTTCATTTATTTCTCAATTATTAGCAAAAACTCGAATCCAAAACATGAAGACAATCAATGGAAAGCCTGAATACAAAGGGGCTCTGGTATGCCATTCGAGCACTTTATTCAATCAATTATTGATTTCATTCCTTTCCCGTCCGATAGGATGTGCTCTTAAGAGTCGTCCGAAATGAAGGCGTGTTTGCGCTCTGGAAGGGCTTTACTCCCTATTACGCCCGGTTGGGTCCGCACACAGTATTGACGTTCATATTCCTAGAACAGGCGAATCAGGCCTACAAACAGTATGTCCTCAAAGACTTCTCCGGCGGCGGAGGTCTCTGAGCCGTACGTTGTGTTAGAAGTATATTAAACTACAATATATTATAATATAATAAATGAGTCTTTGATTATGTTTTCTGTTTTGGATCAGAATTTGAGTTCTCTTTAGTTTGAAATATATTTGCATTTTATTGACAATAAATCCAATCATTGGTTAAGTATAAGAATTGAATGCATTTCTACTTCAGAACCATTGGAGGGATTATTTCCTTCCGTTTATCACTTCCGACCACTTTCTCGACAATAGCCAAAGCGAACTCGAATGCAGTTCCCGGACCTCGGCTTGTGATCAGTTGTCCGTCGATCACAACTCTATCCTCAGAATACTTGAAGTCATCCTTCAGTTCCTGTGCTTTAGACGGATGTGAAGTAATTTGCTTTTGGAGACCAATTCCGTGACTTTTCAGAGCTATAGGCGCCGCACAAATGGCGGCAATCACTCGATTCGACTCTTCCTGTTGTTTCAGAAGTTGTCCGACTCGGGCACAGGTGGCCAATGCGTTAGAACCGGCCAAACCGCCCGGTAGGACAATCACATCGAACTGTCTGTCCACTTGAGCCAAACCCGTGTCGGGAACTATGCAGACATCGCGACTGCATTTGACCGCTTGAGGACCCGATAGGCCAGCGATTGTCACTTCGATCTGCGCTAACATTGGATCAAAATTAAGACAAACTCTGACTCAAAGCCATTCCAACCCTTACTCCGGCTCTCCTCAACACATCCGCTGTAATAACGACTTCCATTTCTTCGGCACCGGTAGCCAACAATAACAGTGCGCTTTTGGACATTTTGGTCGCAAATAATTGAGTTTTAATTTGATTTTTATAATAATTATTGAGTTTTAATAGTTTACGAAACATAAGCCAAACCTTGCAATCAATCAGTCGTTCACTAAATATGTTACACAAGAAGAGGGGCAGAGATTGAGCAGAATATACGGTATGATTGACTTGAAATGCAAACTAAAATAGCTATTTAATAGCATCAAAGAAGTGCTTTTTTGATTCAGGGTATAAAATTGCATTGCGTTACTTATAGTGACTTGATTTTATCTCGTTCACAAAATTGAACTTTTTCAAATAAGGCTGGAAAAAGCTGAATTATGCTGGAAGATAGTTGAAAAGGGGCGAATAAGGCTAGAAATTGACTGAAAAAGGATAGGAAGACTATGAAATGGCTGAAAGAGCTATGCAATAGCTGAAAAGGACTAAAATTGGCTGAAATTGTTAGGAGAGGGCTAATGAAGGATAGGAAAGAGCTGGGGAAGGCATGAGGAAACTGATCTTTATTAATAATGGAAGATTAAAGTAGCGGGAAAATCTGTTCTTTACTAACAACGTTAGTTTTGAGGCAAAAAAGTGATTTGCAACAGATTCCTAATTTGATTGTTTCAAAAAATATTTTTCGTTTTCAAAACTTTCGAAAAGTAAACTACTTCTATTTACTATTCTATCTACTACTAAAATAAATCTATAACCAATCCTGTAGAAAGTGGTGATACCATAATACTGTTCAGCCTTGTTTTGTATTTGTCTTTTGTATGTTTTTGATGGAAAAAACTTTAATACCCTAAAATCCCATAGATAACTCGCCCCTGTGTATAACCTGCAGCTTTCAAAATATAGTCATTTTATAAACTACAGTATTTAGTATCAATAGATACCCCGCACCTAATGTATAACCCGCAGGTGTAAATGTTTAATAACGTAATGTAAGATATGCTATATATACTATATAAATGTGTAGACTATTCAGTGAAGTCAATACAGAAATAGGGATGGCCAAGGTCGGCGAAGTTAGGGGGGGTATAGGGGGGGGTAAAATGGCGGATTTTCGGCTCAAAACCCTAGGGGGGGGTATAGGGGGGGGTATTTTTCAAAAACACTTATTTTTCATTAAAAAGCATAAAAATCAAATAGAATAGTATTTTATTGGATTTAAATGGATTTAAACATGTTCAATTGAAAACATTTTGTTAAATAAAGTTTACTGATCATCATAATCGAGTCTCGGAACTTTTCGCTGTGTAGGCCCTGAACTACTGGATCCTGTTGATGACATATCAACGATTTCTATATCTTCATATATAGAAAGGGAACTTAATGAATCTGATATTGCATCAGTCATATCACTTCCACTCTCATCCCCGATTTTATTTGTTTTTATCCGTTGTTGAGTCGCATCATCCGAACGCATATTTCCTTTCATTATCCAAGTTTTCGCATAATAATCAGAGTCAAATTTATCAATAGATTTATCGGAATTGATACAAATTCTCATTTCATCTTCTAAATGTAAGTCATTCAAGCGGTTACGAATATAATCTTTTATATTACCCATTATAGAAAATGCACGCTCTGATGCAACATTGGACATAGGTATAGATATGGCAAATCTTACAATTCTTTTTAAGTCAGAACTCCAATTTATAGTTTTTCTTCTGAGTAATTCACCCCAAAACAGTTCAGCATTCTGGCATTTCAAGGAATCATAGTCATGAAGTCCAACAATTTGTTTAATAAGATCATTGAAAAAGTATACAAGATCTTTTTTATCCATCTCTAATATACGCATTAAACTTAAGTTTTCTTCTATTCCAAAGGTTTCTTGATAATCCGAACTTTCAGGGAATACAAAAGGATCAAATTGGCTGAACATGCTCACTTCCTCGTAATCAAAGTCTTCTTCCAATCCAGTGATTATATCGTCAATTATCTTATCTTGCTCCTTCCATAAAATACCATTATCCCGATCGTTGTGTAATTGATACTGTTTATACATTATTTTTCCATTCTCATATTCCTTAAGCGAATGAATTTCAGACTTTTTATCGGTACGACATAAATTTATAAATCTTGATAAATAATATGTTTTAGGAAGTAACTTCAAATTCAGCAGATTTTTCTTCAATAATTCTATTTCTCTTTTTTGATTAATAATTGAATTTTCATTTCGCTTCATCTGAGTAGATGTTCTTGCAAGAACATCTATTATATCTGCGAAAAAATGTAAATAACTCAGAAATGACTTTCCTGTAAGTAATTGTAACATTTGTTTTGCTGTCATATGTGAGCCAAATTTATCATTGAAAGCAGGATCTTCTTTGATTAATTGGAATTCTTTCAATAATAGGTCCAAACTTTTAATGATATTATCTATGGCGCTCTTAGACGAATCAATCCACCTAGGTGTATAAACTCGATTAAATATATATACAGTATGTTCAAAAGCAACAGCGACTTCTTTAAGATGTTGCAAACGTTTGTTGCTATGAGTGTAGAAGAATTTGCGTAAATCTTCAGAAAAAGAATCGATTTTCTTATTCATTGGAAGATATGTGAATCTATCTTTAATTGTAAGCTCAATTTTGTGATTATTACAATGAAAACCAATCAAATGTCCACGAACCCACTTTTTCAAAAATAGATAAACTGATCTCTGTTTCTTAGATAGCATGGACGGAGCTCCGTCCGATACAAAGGCCCTCAAGTTTTCCTTCATATATCCATCGATTTTGTCACCTTTGAATGCATCAATGATCGCTTGATATATACTTTGTGAATCCAAATGCATTCCTAATGTAAGTAATCTATAGAAATACAATTCGCTTTTAGATTTGTCACAGAACATGAACAACACCACAAGTTTGTGTGTTTTGCTTTGATCTTCGGAAGAATCCATTAAAATAGTAATCTCTTTTTCTTTCAAGTAACTTTTTAATTAAATTTCTGTGCATAATTTGTGAAATATGATTAGTCATACGTTCTGCACCCTTTCTATTTGCGTGATGAAATCCCATTTCATTATTGCCGAAATTTAATTGTTGCATCCGGATAAGATCAGCCATTTGAGAATATGAGCCATGGTGTTTGACATTCGTGAAAACTGTTCGGAATACGCGGGCTGTAACTAATGTTATTTTATCATTTGTTCGCTCTTTAGTTATCTGCTCACTGATAGCCACAGATTTGGCAGCGACAATATTTCTTTTATTTAAATATTTCAACACTTCTTTATGACCAGGTTTTCCAGCGTGAGATTGAATTTCATTCTGGTTTTCTTTATATTTCGAATGAATAACCCCTTCTTTTCTTGCGAGGTTAGATAAATGATTAAGCTGAACACCTGCTTGTTTCCAATATTCAGAACAAAGACGACAGCGATATCTGGAGTTAGAAGCATTTTCTTTGTCGACTAATAGTTCTATCCAATCACTAGCGGCAACAAATGTCTTTGTAGGAATGTTAGTCATTGTACTCACAATATTTGTCCATGTACAATTATATTCGACATTGGATCCGACAGCTGCGATGTTATCAGCAATGACCTGATCAAAATCTATATTCGAGTTATATAGTTCTGTATCAATTACTGTGCAGGTTGATTCCGGTTCATCCTGTAGTTCTTCTATTATAGTCGTAGTTTTCTCAGTCAGGAATTTAGGTTTGGTACAGTCATTATCAGCATTGATTGTTGGTCTACCTTCTTTATAACTCTCAGGTACATTACAATCTGTTTCTAAAAACATGAAGTGAGGGCATCGACTCAACGAATTTGTTGGAAGATAATTACGTAATATATAGTCTTTATTTTTATAAACTGGTATCAGAAACTCATAGAATGGCACAACTGTTTTAGTTAGATCTATATGCCGAAATATAACAGAATCAACAATTTTGTCACTGAAAATGGAAATTATATCAGTGCCTTTTTTATACCATTTAGGTTCACATATAATACTCATATCCTTATCATATAACAACAATAAAGCATATGGATATTTTTCTGCGCTTGGTAACATTTTAAATAATGCATATTTAACTCCCAAGAATTCAATAAAACCTTTTTTACCGAATCCCTCATTTTCGTATGTTATTGTAGCTTCCGGGACTGCTTTACCACCTACACTGAAGAACCCATTCTGATCAGTTTTAAAATTCATAAGATTGATAATCAAATCTATGCTAGGAATTGGGTAGAACCTATCAAAAGATATTCCAATCAATTTGTAGTGATATAAACTTCTCTCGAGTGGGCCATCAATGACTTTCAATTCAATGAAATCCTTGTTATCGAGAAATGATGAATCCCTCATAAAAACCTCATTGATTCTGATTGAGTCATCGTTATCACAAATTTTCTCGTTTCTCTGAGATGATATGGAATATCGTGAAACACAATCATCTTCCGAATTTTGTTCTCTACTTGATTGACTCGATTGTTGAGAGGCTATAAAGTTAAAGAATTCATTTAAATATCTTAGCATTAAAGAGTAAATCTTACCTTTAATGCAAATTTGATCCTGGCTATTTGAAGATAACTGAAGTGTTTCAGAAATCTTATCTTTCGCCATGGCATCCAGGTATTTTTGATAACTTCTGTAACAATTAATTACTAATTCGACTCTATCATTTTGTGTTGAATTATTGCATGTATAAGCAACTGGATAATAATATTTATCGGCTTCTCTCTTCACATGTCTTGACATTGAATTAACTCTTATACTTTCATTAAAATGAGCCAGATCAGTTTCCAGATGATAGCATGCACGGTCATAATTCTTAATGCTTTCCCGATTCAGGTATACATAATCAGGCACATAACAGTTGATAATTTCAAAATTATGACTCATCTTGATAAGGTTATCGTATACCATAGTAACAAAATGAATAAAATCTTCAATTTCTTGTTTTGCTTGTGGTTCGCATTGAACAGGGTATATATGGTATCGTTGCTCAATATACTGTTCAAGATTTGGGTCAATTTTCCCTCTATTATCATAATTCAAATCATAATCACCGTACAAATAATGACTCTCACATTGTTTTACCAAAGATGTGTTTTGTACCATATATATACAATCTGGTACAAGGCATCTTAATTCAAAGTAAGAGCACTCACAATTATTAATAAAAACTAAAACTAATATTAGATTTAAACTCAACATTTTGTGAGGTTTCACTTATACTTCACTATTTGAGTTGCTATGCTTGACTCTGATATATATATGCTTAGAAAAGCAGAATGTTACATAACTCTCATCATAAGTCTTACGCAAGCATTAATCACGATTATATTTTTTGCACTAATCAAAATTTTTCCATTCATGATAATATTCCTGGAAAATGACTAAAAATTGCATAATATTTATCAGTTTCACGTGTTATTTGAATGGTATTTTTATAAGTTACTCGTGAAAGATGTCATAAGACTGCATGGTCGTTTATATTATCAATTTTTGTTGGCAATAATTTTTTAGAATTAAATATTTTTATGATCTTTGAAATCCTTGGGGGGGGGTATTTTTAAGCTAAAAAACATAGGTTCTGTTTTCAAAACCCTAGGGGGGGGTATTTTGCCAAATTTCAAACCTAGGGGGGGTATTTTGGCTATACCCCCCCCTTGGCCATCCCTACTATAAATACATTCCTAACATAAGAGTTGTCATAATTCCGTCCGAAAACCTCAATATAAGTCAAATACTGTACGAATAAAATGCTTATTCTATACATTAGTGTTGATTAAAATTTTTACATCAAATGCTTTGCTCTTTCATTAATCTAGCACTCAATGAAAGTAAGCTTTTATTGAAAAATGCATCAATTCATCCATCTCCTCTAATGCTATCAAGAATTTTATTCACTTTTATAGCTGTTTTCTCCCATAAGTGCTCAGACTTTGGGTTATTATGAAATCAACTCAAATATAACTTACTTTAAATGCAATTAAAGATATTTTAAAATTGTGTCCAGTTGCCTTTTTTCCATTGTTCCACATTACTATGCATTATAATAAAGTACTGTATTTGAATAAAGCACAATTTTAACAATCTTATATCTTTGTGAATATTTTCACGTATACTGTATTCTCAATAACTTCTCTGTTATTCCAAGTTTATTAAACTTGATTTTCTGTTTACCTCTAATCTGATCTAGTTTATGATCTAGTTGATGTTTACAGCCTGGCACAATATGTACATCTCTGTTCATTCACTCCATTAAATTAATTTCCAAAAAGCTTTTCTGTTTCGTATTAAAAGTATATTTCTATTCAACTCTTGTAAACATCATTTGTCATAATTTTTCTTAATTAGCGACAAAAGTAGTGATGGATTGACACAAATAAATCAAAATAAATAATAATAAATAATTTGATTCAAAAAATAATGTCAGAAAAAGCTAAAAACTGAAGCATAGAATTTTGATATCAATATAAATTAGGGATGTGCAAGCTCATAAAAGTCATGAGAGGTATAGGTGGGAGAATAGGGAGGCATATTTGGCCAAAAGGGGTGCAATGAATCAATTTTGTTCTCCCAAAAGTACCCCATTTTGCCAAGGTAAACCATTTTTAGACAAATTCTACTCGATATACCTTGAGCCAAATATCCTAGATAGTCAAAATGCCAATATCAAAGCCAATGGGTACTTGGTTGGTACTCTACCCCATGTATACTCCATATAAAAACTACTTATATGAGTCATATATAACCGGATCTTTAGCATGGACCGAGAGCATTTATAATGTTTAGAGTTTACTCATAAAAACTTTCACAAATTAAATATATTTGAGAAATGAAAATAAGTTGAACCAGTTCAGACCCTGATATCATACTCTAGGAAAGGTCAATACAATTCAATTTGATTTTTAATAACCCTTAATATAATTGAAGAATAAGTGAATTTTATTTATAATTATTGAGAAATTCAGGCTAAGTATGGCTTTGAATAACGTATACAAAAAATATTATAAATGAATGACTAGCTATGAAGAACTAATATAAACTTATCCACGTTATCTCCATAACAAGATATCCTTGTTTAGTAAAATTTCAGGTTTCTTGAATTGTTCCCTGCTTGCATTCAAAAGTGAGTAGAATCTGATTATATATTTTGTAATAATTCATAAAAAAAATAGAAATTATTTTGAAAAATATTTTTTGTTATTGAATATAAATCAATTTCAATGATAATTCTTTTGATGATAGCGTAAACAAAATTGAGATTTAAATTTTTGGTTACAATTATTTTCATTGTATTTATATTGCATTTGCATTTCATTGCATGAATTCCCAATAAGTTTTCATTTTCTTTGTTTTATAGCAAAAACCAGTTTTTGGTCAATACCTCTATTATGTTAAAAATGTATACCTTTAGGCTAAATAAGGATTTACTTCATTTTCTTCTCACTTAAAATTATTCAAGTCCAGCACTACCTTTGCTAGTATTTTAAGGGTAAAATTATCATGCTAATTTTCCTAATAGCAATGGACCGCAGTTAAGCGAAAATTAAGTTAATATATGAGCATGCTGAAATAAATAAAATACAATACAAACCAATTTAAATATGGATTTCAATTACTGACAATCAAGGCTAGCACTACTTTTAACAGTATGATAACTAAACCTGGTCACTTAATCAGTGGCTGTTCATCATATTATGTTTGATATAACATCTAAACCGATATAAATATCCATTTGTTTGGATCAGATAAATCTCATTTGACTGACAACTTTTGAAATGCCTTCAATACTAATCATTTAGACAATCAGTTAATTATCTCAAGTCATATGAAAATAGGTTTTATTCAAGAATATGATTACATTCTTATTGACAGAAAAACAGAAAAATATACAATTTTTAAATCCATTTATTAGAAGTAAAATACAGTCAAGTGTTGAACAATAAGCAGAAAAATAGACTTAAATTATATAAAGTCTAATAATAATAATAAGTGAAATAATAATTATTAGAAAAAAGTAAATAAAAATTCGTATTCTTTTTGCTCTAATATTTTGAGCACAAAATGCATAGAAATTAACATAAAATACAAAACGTTTGACACGTATTACACAAACGATTGACAAATATTTCGATTAATTTATGTTTAAATCAAATTTTCAGATCTTTTTCAATACTCTTCGGCTCTGTTGTCGGCGCATACCGTCCCACTGGAACGCCATTATTATCCACAAAGAATATTTGAAATTTTATTTTAACTGATTGCTAGGGATGGCCGATATTCTTCGGGCTATACATTTTATATTCTGACCTGGCACATAATTTAAATGTTATCCGAATACATATACTGTATAATAAGGTTTTACTTCTTCTGAAAATTCTTTTTATGATAACTTAGATTACAATAAGATTTAAAACTTTTGTTACAATTATAATAATTACACTTAAATGGTCTGTCATTTAAATGAATCAATTCATGAATTTTTAAATGTTTTAAAACTTTTATTACAATTATTTTCATTGCATTTAAATTGTTTTACTTTTGTGTGAATCACATAATGTCTGCGTAAGAGAAATAAATCGATAACTTTTCACATCCAATCCAATCGCAACCAAATATCTTTAGTCTGATTTGTATGAATCAATTTATGCTGTTTTACACGAGATTTCTATTATGAATGCATTCCTTTCATGTGTCGATTCAAATCACATTTAGTGACAAAACTTTTATTACAGTTATTATTTATCAGTAGGCTGGATATATCAGTCGGGGTCCCACCGAGGGTGTGTTTTTGATGGTATAACCATCGGGAACGTATAGAACGTTGAAAAGTAGAATAGGAACGCCCAAAATGTTTACATCTTTAAACGCCTCCTTAGGGGTCAAAACGCCCACTTTATGCAAAAGTGAAAATGCTTAATATCTTTCGAACCTGTGGTGATACAAAATTGTTATATAGCTCATTCGATGCAGCAATTATTCCTCTTCAAGACAAGAAAGATGAATATTTTGTATCTATTTTAAAAGCACCAAAAAAATTTAAAAAACTAAAGTCGGAAAATCGAAAAAAAAGTTGGCTGAGGTAATGTTGGCCGAAAAAAGTTTCCGATACTCGGTTTCTCTTATTGATCGTATAGAACACTCAAAACTAGGTATAGAAAGCGTGAATGAATTTATGATTGAAACACTCGGTGTCGGTCGTTTTCAACGTTAAATATGTTTTTGACATATGTGAAATATATAAATTCGCATATCTTCTGATTCCTTGGCTCGATTTCAACTTTATACGCAGAGATATGTAAAAATGGCTGTCCGTTACAATGTGGCTAACCCAGCCTACTGATACGTCGCCTCTGGTTGACAGTAAGTTACCCAATTGATTGCAGTGGCGACCGAGGGTTTGTTTAGAGCTTAGCTTTTATGCTTATCCGAAAGAACATCCAAAAGTAGAATAGGAACGCCCAAAATGTTTACATCCTTAAACGCCTCCTAAGGGGTCAA
>JAQIWA010001601.1:0-17396 GCA_034693305.1 Eueremaeus valkanovi | reverse complement strand
CCTTCACTCTAACCCCTGTAGTTTGCCCTGTGACATAGGGTGTTTAATAGGTCCTGAAATTTAGTATAACGCGTAATTAGAATCAATTGATCAGGGGTAATAAAAAAATCGCAGATATGATACTTCAAAATACCTTTTACAGAATTGAATTATCTCTTACCGTCTCTGAGCTATTCAAATTTCTAAACGCCTGGAATATATTGACTGCCTCTTTACATCTGATTTTTATCACCACTTTCTTTAGAAATGGGGATTATAAATTCGGTATCGTAGATCCCCCCCCCGAGAAAAGGAAGGCCTTTACTAGCAACGGGATGGGTACTTAGGCTTAATATAGTTCTTTACTAACAACGAGGATTTGTTAGAGAAAATGATGAAAAATTAGAGAAAAATATCGAAATTTGAGGAAAAAATAGTGAAAATGGTTAAAATTTGATGAAAAAGTAGTGAAAAAGGTCAAAATATGATGAAAAAGTAGTGAAAAAGGTAGAAATTTGATGAAAAATAGTGAAAAAGGTCGAAATATGATGAAAAAGTAGAGAAAAAGGTCATAATTTGATGAAAAAGTAGTGAAAAAGGTCGAAATTCAATGATAAAGTAGTGAAAAAGGTCAAATTTTGATGAAAAAGTAGAGTAAAAGGTCGAAATTTGATGAAAAAGCAGTGAAAAAGGTAGAAATTTGATGGAAAAGTAGTGAAAAAGGTCAAAATTTGATGAAAAAGTTGAGAAAAAGGTCGAAATTTGATGAAAAAGGTAGAAATTTGATGAAAAAGTAGTGAAAAAGGTTGAAATTTGATGAAAAAGTAGTGAAATTTGATGAAACAAGCACGAACGTTATTACCAGCGAGTATACCAGAGATCTAATGGTGATAATTTTGACCAATTAGAAGATAATTGGGTTAATCGGTATTCAAATCTATAGTATTTAGCAATAGTAACACTGGTTTAGTTGTACTAACAATGACATCATTGTTGAAAAATTTCAAATTTTTGAAAAACTTGAAAATCTAAAAATGAGTATAATTTTCAAAATTTTGAAAACTTTTACAACAATGGTGCACAGACAGACGGACAGACAGACAGACAGACAGACACCTTCTCAAGAACATAAGCGAGTATACTCGCTAAAAATCTATACAGTGTCCGACTTAGGCAGGTTGCTTTTGTAATGCTCGTAAGTTTGCTTTCGGGCGTAACTATATTGGTAACGATTTTTGTAAAAAAAATATAGTTACGCCCTAAAGTATACTTACCAGCATTACAAAAGCAACCTGCCTAACTCGGACACTGCTTATATACAGAGTTAAAATAATTAACCGCAATCTTTAAATTCACTCTTACAATTTAAACTAGCGAGAATAAAAATACTAGATTAGCCCAAAATTTTAGCCGGGTGTTATAAGAATAAGAAGGGGATAGTGGAGGCGTATGTGTGTGAAATATATACTATGTTAATTCAGGCATAAGCTTGCACTTATCGATGAATGTACAAGAGCTGAGATTAAAATAATTTTGTTGAAAAATAATCAAATTTTTATTCAAGCAATTATATGAATCAAAACTGATATAAAAATCAGCGAAAGTTATAAGAATTTATCAATAATAAGATAACAGTTATTACTCAGAGTTGAGCACACATTGGATTCCGCGTCTGTACATAATTGTCTTAAACCTGACAATAGAAACTAGCTCGAATATAAATTATTAAAAATAAGCAGGCTAATAAAAAATGTATTTGTTAATTTATTTTATTTGCATAAAGGTCCTTGTGCACTAACAAGTAATATTTTACAATTGTATTGTTTATTCATATTAAGCAATAAATCTTTATTTTTTTGCGCTTATATTTTAATTGATCCTGTTTATTATTTTGGCTTATTGGTTCAGCGTATAATTTATTTGATATTTTTGTAATAAAATATAATAAAAATGTCATACAGCTAATGATTAAGGAACTATTATAGTCTAAATACACAAAGTGTAAACTTGTTTTAAAGATTTATTTAACGACAGTTTTTTTTGAGTCATCTCTGGTATAGAAATGTTGAGTAAATAAAAAAAATTAATTGCTTTTTAAAAATATATAAATTCGTTGAAAATGGATATAAAGTTACAGTCGATTAATTTGAAACAAGTTAGAATAACTTTATAATTAAACATGTTTAATTTGAGAGTATTCATCTTGGTTGCTTTATGTTCCTTTGCTTTGGCTCAGGATTGTTCAGAAGAGGACAGAAAAATGATTTTTTGCGGTATTTATCAAAAATATACTAAAATATGAACTTTTTCAAATTATCATCTTGCTCATTTAGGTGAATGCAAAGACGCTGAAGTTAAGGAAGGTATTAAGAAAATGGAGGCATGTGCTGCTGAGAAATTCGCATCCGGGTACAAAGAGATACAGGAATTGAGAGAAGCTCATAAGGGCGATATTGAAGCTTGCTACAAAGCAGTCGGCGAGAAAGTGGCTGGATACATGAAAGATCATGCCGATGAAATGAACGAGATTAATAAGTGTGCCACAGATAATATTAATCATGATCATTTGATAAGGTGTCATTAAGGCATTGATAAATTCAAATTGATTTCTTTTGAAATTGAACAAGGTGCAAATAATAAAATTCATTATGATTATTCAAATAAATAAAAAATCTTGTTAAAATTCATAACCAAGTTAAAATATTTTGCTTTCAAAACTCAGATGATATTTAAGAAGTGTTTGTTTGATATCCGGAAGAAATGTTTGTATTCTTTAATGAAGTTTCGAAACACAACAAAACACATGACATATAGATGCGATTCAGACCAACACAACTGATGCCAACTCTTCTTCTGTGAGCTGTGAAGGGATGCAGAATCAGAGGCTAACAGAGCGCGCATTCGCACAGAATATTCGTGTGTTTGGGATTGCATACAAGTGCGCTATCTTTGATCGCAGCTACTATTTAGTCGTTATATTCAATACTTTTCCGGCAATATTAAAGACCTATTACTTCCAAACTATAACTCATCCATGCATTTCAACTCTTGCAGCGCTTCTGATCCGCTATACGATCGGCTAAAATATAATGCCTAGCTTAAAATAAAATTATTTCAAATAGGATTACCAGAGTCTGGAAAACAGTTCAGCCTAGGTGTGTTTACAGAACAAGAAAAATACAAGTTAAAATTTTTTCAGTTAATTTTGTCCTTTTTCTTCTATTGGCGCCATACTGCTATACACTACTAGGCTGAACGGTTTTTCAGACTCTGATGATCACAGTTAATTTTTATATAAAAAAGAGCGCAAGCTCACGTTTTCGATTACATGACTTTCAGCTGAAAAGCTGGAGTTCGAGCCCTTGACACGGTTGGGCAAGATTTAGTGGTTGCGATCGGCCCGTCACCTGTCGTGTAACGTCTCAGACGCGTAGCATTCCTTCCCCGACACCGCAGGGTAAAAACACTGAGTGTAATCCCAGAGACTCGGCAGGGTTCCCCGAAAGGGGGTTGGTGGGTAGAAATTGTATGTAATGAATGATTATTAATGAATAAAAAATTATTTATTGTTTAATAAAACATTTTTTTCAGTACAAAGCAGTGATGACTCTATTTAGCACTTATTGTCACAATTTTTCTTATTATTTAAGGAAAATATTTCAAACAAAAGGCTAATAAAAATTAAATTGATTTTTATATTTGATTATAACACGAAAGAGTATTTTTCAAACTTTACGGACATAAAAAAAATTGATATAATATAATATTGCCCAGGTCCAAAAGTACTATTTTAATTATAGTTATTGAATGGATGAGTCAAATACTTTATTGATTTTTAAATTGTCTGAACAATAGGTGATTTATCGCTTGATTTAACAGTAATAATGTCTACGACATATACCAAGAATAAAATATTTATGCGAGTATATATAAATAGGGTGATTTATTTAAATGTATTCTATTTTAAATTGTTTTCTATCTTAATATTCAACTGAAGTTTCTTTATAGGTACTAGCTGATATAATGTCCTCATCTAAGTTATGCTTGCTCCTTTTTACTGTGGTTTTAATGGCATCCGTATCGAACCAACTGACCCCGGAGGAAGCTAAAGATGCCAAGATGATATTCTGTGGTAAATAATTTTTTGCTAGATTATATTTGAATATTTTATGTACTTGTTCCAACTTGTTCTTATGCAGGTGTGTGCAAAGATGAAATTGTGAGAAAAGACCTCGGCAAATATATGACATGTATACAAGGCCAATTTCCCGATGTGGTAACAAAAGTTATGTCCATTCGAACAAGCCTGGCAAATGATCAGGATGAATGTTTCAAGCAAGTTATGGCTGAACTGACCTCATTCACGGCAGCCAACCCGGGCAGTAGAAAAATAGGCGAGGACTGCTTTCATAGCAATGTCAAAAAAGAGCATCTTGTTAATTGTCATTAACTAGATTAAATATCTAAATGTTTACAGTGAAAGCAATACAATAAATAATTTCTTCTTTTAAGCATACAACTTTTCTATTATCAAAATTTTTGTTCCATTTAAGTGTTTTACTAATAATCACAGTCCCCAATTGATGTCTAAAAAAAAGACTTTTCAGTCCGGTGACTAAGGCTTAACCAAAAGGGCACTTAAGCTTTAACTGAAAAAAACCTGTTCTGCACTGAAATTTGAAAGCATGAGATTAGAGCTTCATTTCATGCATACCATTGTCCCCCAATTTACACCTCTTGAGGCCAGACTGACAACATTATTCTTCAGATATCATTTGGGGACTATGGTAATGAGACTAATGCTGCACTAATAAGGACAGGTATTAAAATCTAGGAAGTTCATTATTTAAAGCTTAACCATTTTTAGAATATTTGTTAGAGAATACAAAAAGAAACCAGGCCACAATACCATCTTATCATTATTATTATTATTAATATAAAATAATTAAGCATTTATATTTTATAAAGGAACTGTACACATTAGCTGAGAGATATTTTTTCAGTGCAAGTCTACAGTATTATTAAGGTTGTAAAAAATGGTAAATTAACTCCAAGTAATAGATTATGAAATAATGACAAAGATTATAGAAATATGTATTGCAGTTAAGCTTCTCCTGACTCTAAAGGAGCCACAGATACTCTTTAATAATTCAGTTAAAAGTTAGCCGGAATGCAATTTGGCAGCACCTGATGGGAGCATTTTTATCTGGCATCGATTGACACGATATTATGAGATAAAAGACATATTCGTTGATAATGGATAAAACAGAGATTAATTAATTGAAATTAAATTCAATTCACTATTTTCAATAATCAAGGCAGAGTTTAACATGATTTTAAATATTGCATAATTTACCGCTATACTCTTTATTTGCTGTAAATTAGCAACGTTAGTTTTATATATCGTTTATTGTTAAATATATTGAATTAAGTGCTTAATATTTATTTATTGCTTAACTACATAAGTCTAATACATACTTCAGGCGCAGACTGAGCCGGAATCGTCCACTGATTATGTTTGAACATACACTCAACGAAAGCAAATCCATATTCCTTTGGTAGGAATGTTAGCGCACATGCCTTTCCGTAATCAGAGATTAATTTAATTATTATTCGACTAATTATTGCAATTAAAAGATAATTGAAAAGAACTGAATATTTCACATAGAATTACGTAATCAAAGATGGAGGGGTAAAAATGAGCTAAACAGTTAGCTTCCTAAATTTGATATTCTCTAAATAAATTATATTTGAAATGAAAAATAAAACTACAGTTAATTGTTTTGAGCGAAAATTTAAAACCCTTTATATAACACATGCCTTTCGGTAATCAAACGATTAATTTAATTACTATTCAACTAATTATTGTAATCAACAGATAATTGAAAAGAACTGAATCTAAAATAGAAATCAATTTTTATTATGTCTAATGTAAAGTAAATAATCAAATGTGAAAGGTTAAATGAGCTAATAAATAGAATTTCTTTATATTGTACTGAAAATCAATTAAATCGACAGAAATTAATGTCACAAACAAACCATTAGTGCATTTCCATAGCATTCACTCAATCCGTGTTCACATTTAAAGCTCATTTGCGGTGGAATTGAAGAGAAATTAGAAATAATTGTTTGTGATCTGCCATATGGTATGAGCTCCAGGTTCATTATTGGTGACAACAGCCTCCAGGCCGGTATTGCCTGCTCGATAATTATAGCTCTGCTTTTAGTGCATAACAGTTCATAGTGTATGGTTAGGTCCACTTTCCTGAAGGAACAGTTGACTACATGGATGAGTTGATTGAATAAATAAGAATTTAATATAAAAACTAAAACAAATAAATTTGATTTTTTCATTCCATTCATATTTCCTTATGTTTATGAGTGAAGTCCATGGATGTCCATAACGGTAAGCATCTGGGCACTTTTCGATTTCACATCTTGCAAGTTAATTGAAAGACTAACATATTCTGAAATATGATAATCAAAAACTAAACAGTATCAAATTGCTTAGAATAATAATTCATAACATGTTGCTTTGGTCGGGAAAGCCACCTGGTCATCCCTGAACTTTTTAATATGCTTTTCTCCAAATCACATGTTTTACGTACTGTATATAAAAGCCTAGAATTACTGGTAAATTGATTATTATTTTTTGTTGCCCTATTTGATCAAGCAATATAAATATATCTACACTTTGTTCTAGCCAGGTATAAATATAGTGTGGATTGTAAGTATAGACCAGGCACAATTATGGAGAGAGTAAAATCCAGTTATTTCAGTCTCTATTGAAAACTATTGTATTGAATAGAATTTTGAAATAAATATATTTATTAAAACAAATTTTGAATTATATTTTTGTTAATATTTTTATTCATTTTAAAAATACATCATTTAATACAATAAAAACAAGATTTCGATATTCAATACCATTTGTGAAATATATAATAATTCATTTGTATTTATATTTGAATAAGCAATGAATGAATAAATAAATAGACAAATATTTAAAAATTTATATAAATGGCTAAAATAGTCCGGCTTATTGAGTTGTGCGAATATGATAATGAGAATAATGTATATCACAATATGAATGTTTACGTAGATTCAAATGGATTATTAAATTTTGATAAGTTTTTGTAAAAATAATACAATATTTAGAAATAATTTTCTTAAATATGACTTTTCAAAGAATTCAGCCGAATATCTAACCACTTCGTATATCTGGGTCAAAATGGTGAATATCGACCAGCCCAGGAAGTGTAAGGGAGGTTATTTATGAATTTTATGTCGAGTTGACAACAAAAACATCGACTCGAGGGTCTATTTTTGAGGAATCCTTTAGGAAATTATCAAAATTTTTGTTTTAACTAATAAGTGATTGGTTTTAAAAAATGATATCAAATCGAGACTCATTTGAGCAATGAATGTCATTAATGAAATTAAGACCTATTCATATACAGGTCA
The DNA here is from genome assembly GCA_034693305.1 of Eueremaeus valkanovi. Taxonomy (NCBI): domain Eukaryota; kingdom Metazoa; phylum Arthropoda; class Arachnida; order Sarcoptiformes; family Eremaeidae; genus Eueremaeus; species Eueremaeus valkanovi. Next base: position 9,953 of record JAQIWA010001601.1, on the reverse strand, counting down.
TTCAATAATTCTGAGGAAGCATTTGTCATTTATCACCCAAGTCACATTTTCAATGACTTTTTAATCAAGTAGAATCCTTATAGCTTTATTCGGCACATGTTTCTAGAGTTGATACTTCCCTATTGCAGTTCTATAATAAGAAGGTGCTATTTTTTGGTTCAAGCATAAATTCGAACAATTCTTTTTGTTGAATCAAAAATAATCATTAAAGTATCAGGCTCAATAGTGATTTACTAGACCTAATCCTCGACTACTTAGGCATCTTATAAATATGAGATCGTTAAAATATATTGAACGACCTAGTACAGTACAGTATTCTATTAATTGTGATTAATATACTCAGAATAGTATACTGAAGCGTAAAATATATATTAATATACTGTATAGTCGTTTGACTCAATTCCCAGAAATTTATGAATTTTTCAAAAAAAATTAATAATTAATTAAATCTTTTCGCAGAAAATAAGATTAGAATTGAGTTTCAATGCTATTATTTTCGTCATTCCTGTCACTGATATTAGTTTTGATTGTCTGAATAATAATCTGGCACTCATTAGACACAGTATTATTTGAATTATTATTATTATTATTATTAATATTACTGCACAAACCGTTTTGACAGTCTATTATTCTGTCGCGTCTTCGCTCTAAAGAAGTTATTAAATGAGTTTTGTTAAGCAATCGGATGACAGCGTCTATCATAAGTCGACGCAGTTTTTTAGAAAATATTAAATAAATTAATGGATTGACTCCGGAGTTAGAGTAAAGCAGAAGTGTTGTAAAAATGGTGAAAAATGTGGCGTAATCTGTGCCCACTTTATAGGCTTTGATGAAATGTTGAGCCAATTTCCTCGCGTGAAACGGAGCCCCCAATAGCGCGAACGCCAACACTATTGTAATCAATAGTTTGATTACTTTTTTACGCCTCTCTATAATCAGATTGATTGACGACTCGCTCAGACAGTTGTCGCAGGAATTCCTGCCATAGCCTCTACCGGTGCTGCCGGAGCCTGTTGTGCTATTGGTTCTATTGGCTTGTAATGTATACCCGGGCAGAGGTGATGTCCATAAGCAGTAGCAGACGCGCAAATATGATACGGATATTACGATCAGAGGTATAACGAAGCACAGGATGATGTATATGACGTCATACAGTCTGGCGTCATATGTTTTCTGCTTCAGCACACATAAGGTTTTGCTGCCTATTAATGGGTTTTCGGGTAAAGAAAGTAAAAAAGTAATAGATTTTTATCTTTCAATCGAAAAAATTGCAAAAAGTCTTTAATCGATAGAATATTTTGTCAAAGAATTTATTTCAAAAACTTATGAAAACATTTTTATTTGTTTTTATTTTGCTTTCGAAAAATTGAAAAACATTTTTTTAATCGTTTTTTTCAATTGAATTCTTTATAAAAATTTTAGTTTTTTTTGAGTCCAATATTGTTATTGTATTTTATTTATTTAATTTGAAAAAAAATAGATTTCGTAATCATTTTCTATACTTTTTTTCACAAATTCTACCTTTTTTTAAGTCATTCATATTTTTTTCATTTTAGCCCACTTTATAAAAAGAAATAATCTTGAAGATATAATTATAATTTAGCATAATAATGATAGCCAGAATAAATTAAATATTTTTTTGAAGAAATGTAAATTATTACTGATTTTTCATTGATAAGGGAATGAATGCTAACTTAAATCATAAAATTCAAAAAATAAATTAAATACTGTATTATAAACAATATTATGATTACTATAATAAATAGCCCCTGGGCTTATCTATAGAGAATTCAATTCGCTTTATTTCAATTTATATTGTATTTTCATTTCAAAGTCATTATATTGTATTAGGGATGTGCAAGGGGTTATAACAAAGATACTCCCTGGGGGCAATCGGCATTTTTCTGAGATTTCAACATATAATTATTACCAAGTAAAATACTCCGGCAACATTTGGAGTATGATCACACCCTTGAACATTCTTAGTAATTATTAGGACTCAAGTCTCTGAAAAATATATTTTTTTAGTTTTTATTATAAATTGGTTTCCATTCAAATCTATGGAATTATTTCTATTCATTAAAATGATTGCACTTTTATATGAAAAACATTCCAAAATTCTGTTTAGAAATCCGGAGCAAAAATAAATTGCAAGAAAATCTAATTCTTAACAGAATATAGAATATTCTCAGTTAACATAATTTCATATAATTTTTAAAAATGTCAAAAAAACTTTTTGAAATATTAGAAATTAAATATTTATCAATTGTTTGTCCGGATCTCTGTTTGAGTCACAATTCAAGAATAACATCCTTTTTAATAAAGTGAACCATTTTCAGACTCAAATTCCTAAGGAATAGAGGGATGGCCAGGCTCGACAAATTCAGAGTCAGTTAAAAAGGCGTATAAAACCTCAAGAACTATAGGGAAGGGTAAAATGCTGACAAAAGTCTGCTTGATCCATGCAATTAGATGTAAATGTTATATTGGAGCAAATGTGCTAGGGAGTATGTCTTCTGGACAACTTTAAGTAGACAATTTGCCCAATTTCACCGCAAAAGCCACATTGTCTACCCCTATAAACAGTACTATAAGAAATTTTTTATAATCTTTTAATTATTTCCATTGCTTTGAATTCGTTGTGAGAAAAGCTTTCAAAGAAATTGAATAAATAATTGAATTTTAAATTGAATTTTGAGTTCATTAAAGTTTTGAATTTTCTAGTATTTCCTCAAATATTAACTTTCATATAATTAATAATATTTTTTATATAGGCTTACAAGGGTATAGTTGAGATTTGAAAAAAGCCTGCATCCAGGTAGAATAAAGGCTTATTCACTCCAAGGGAGATCAGATTTGTCCCATTATGTCGTTCTTAGACTTAAATGTCTTTATATTTGTATTTATATTAAAAGCAAAACATGTTGTTTTGTATTGAACTGAATATACAGATAGTTATTGTCAATACTTAACAGTAATATAAGTCTTATTCTGTTTACCTGAGCCTAAATCGATATTAATTGTACCGAATATTATGAAACGCGGAAAACAACAGACGGCAGACAATAGCCAAACAATGCTTATCGTAATCTTCAAGTTCCTCATTGTTAGTAGTCTTCTGGAGAGCAGTGGATAGACCAGAGCTAAGTAGCGCTCAATCGAGATGACCACCAGTATATAGACCGATGCTGTATAGCTGAGCGCATGGATGAAGTGATACATTCGGCACAAGATATCACCGAAAGACCAGTCGCTGAATATATAGACGGATAGGTTCTGGTAGACGCAGAACAGGGCCACACAGAGGTCAGCGATGGCCAGATTTAAAAGGAAAAAGTTGGTCGACGTCTGTGTGTCTCGATTTAGTGCCAACACTGCGATCACCAGTGAATTGCCTGCAAATAGCATATGAAAGCATTGTTTTAAAGATATTTATCATTTTATATATGATTTTATGCAAATATTTTCAAAATAAGTACCAATTGATCAAGCTTATATTTGTTTGGTACTTAGAAATTAACACTACCCACCTAATTTTGGAATTGAATAATACGTGGAATTGAATTAATTAAACTAAAGGTTGAAAACACGGAAATGTTTTTAATTATTTGATTCTCAGCTATGAATCAAATAAGGGATTATTTTTAGTGCTCATTAAGAATCAAAGCAACAAAAAAATCGATTGAATTAATCCGTATCTAAAAAAACAGAAAACCTGTGTTTGATATCTGCTATCAAACACTACTGAGAATTAATTACTGAGATTGTTTTTTGTACCGGTATTATAATTGATCTTTTAGTATTAACCTTGCCTATAGGCAGACACGTGTGCTATTTATTTCGATTATAGACTTATAAGTTAGCAAGTTTCTTTTATCAAGTTATGATTCATTTCTGGATAAAGAAGTTTTAAATGATTTTTTCGCTGAAAAGAATTTCTAAATTCTCTCTTATTTTTGTTTACATTCATTCAATTGATTTGAATTCTAAGCAAAATCTCTAACAACTGCTATACTGTTCATTCAATACTATACTAATTCTGTTTACTGGTTTGCGGAAAGAACTAGATGCAATCAAAAGAAAAATCTCATTTATTACACTTGTTTGTATAACTGGGTATCAAATTATGTTATTTAAAGTTATTCCCATAGAACTACATTGATACGAAAAAAAAGGTTTCCTGCTAATTAAATCTTATATTTCATTTTTGATCAACAGATATCAACATATGTTTTCAGACAAATTATCTATTGAGTGAATTATCTATCTGTTATCTATTGAGTGAAGACTCAGCTATTATTACGAATGCTTTCAATAAATGTATATTTAATTAAGAAATGTGAGCCTAAGAAGAAATTATTGATTGTTTGAAATTTGAATATTATTTGGTTTATTGTAATATATGGTAGAATTGTTTGCTTTTATTTTTTACATAACGACATGTCTTATGATTCAGGCATTAAAGACATTGTGTGTATTGGAGCAGAGATTATATGATATAATATACGCATCAGTTATATTGATATACCCTTTGATATATGATATAAACACGTAATTCATCTTATTATGTAATGATGTCTACATATAATGAAGATTACATATGAAGTAATGGATAGAAAGACAACTAATTTCTAAATTATTGACAATAGTCTTGAAATCTTATCTGATTCGAGAATTCTTTAACTCCCCTTGCTAATCATATAGTTTTGTCTGTATATATCTCTCTATAATGACAGGTTGGGATACATGACTGGGTAGTGATAGACTGAAGAGGGGCTTCTGTAGAAATAAACATTTCTCTAACTCAATTAAGTATCCAGGCCATTATACTGATTGAATAGAAGCTCATTACTGGCTCAAAAGAAGTATCGGTGCAAATATCTTTTGACAATTATTTTTGGCTCCGGTTATGATTAATTGTATATTTACCGACAGTTTTCATATTTGATACTTATTTTCAACCGATAAGTATATCATTATTTTATTCGCATTTCTAAACATTAGTAATGAATGAATGGAAGATTATTTGTTTGCTTACTTTATTCTATACCTCACATTTTTAACCTTGCACCCTAATGTTAACTATGCTATTATGATTACTTATACATGCTTGATACTTATACTGTATATTGCTATGAAAATAAGTATAAGTTTACTCTGAGGTTGTATTCTTCACTGCATAGCACCAATACTTGCAATGCTTTTACGGTGCGCTGCAGTGAAGTATATATTTTTAGGCTGGTAGTTCATTTCTTTCCAAGCAATAAAAACAGTAAAATTGATCCATTAATAATTATTTATTTATTTAAATATAATCGCTATCAGAATCAATAGAATCGGAATCATATTCTGGAGTTCTGTTAGTTTTTCTGAATGTATAACGTAATAGATGTCTCCATTTTAACCGGTTTACCGGCACTACTGCCGGCAATAGAGCTTCTTTATAATTAGACATGACATTAAAGTCCCTGAGATTATTTCTCATATTACCTAGATATAATGTGAAATTTAATACCAAAAAACAGAATTAAATAAAGTCTTTTATACATAAGTTTGCAAAACAAGTAATATTTAACTGAACATAAAATTTGATAAAATTCAAATTTCACCCATCCCTGAACGGAGACACTTTTCAAACATATTTCCATAAAATATTTTTCTGTAAAATTTTTTGGGTTGACATAAGTTTTGTAAATATTACACATATTCTGTAAATAATTCTATTTCAAAAATATACTTTATATATCACACAGTTCCTTTTGTGTATTTAGAAGACAGTCAATAATGAATTATTAATATCGTTTAAAGTCGGCTTTACTCAAATAAACTATGTCAAATCATGTGGGTGATTGGTTAATGGAGAGAATAAGTTATTTTCTAATTATATTCTACTAAAAGAATTACTTATTTGATAGAAAGTAAATGAGCCGGGACAAGTAAGTACAGAAGGAAATTAAAACTTTTAGACTATTCTAGGAACTATTTGTGAATTTTTAAATTTCACTTTAAGTGTACAGAATATATGATAAATAACATCATTTATTATCAAAAAATTGTCTCATCAATAATCTAGGACACAGGATGTTAGGATGTTATAAAATGTTTAAATATATGGTTGCCATGGCAACTTATGTAAATATTTTTTTTAAGTAAATATATTTCCAGATATATATCGGAAATCTTAATTAAAATTATTGATTAAATATGATTTACTTCTGAAAGTTTTATTCATATCAAAACAGGGATAGCCAAGCTTATCCTGTACAGGGTGGGGGGTTAGAATATAAAAATTTGCTCTTTAGAAGAAAGTGTCAAGCTAATATTTTGATCAGGAAAAAGCATATCATTTATAATCAAAAATTGATAAATCATTTCAAATAATTTTTATATAAATAAGTATTATTTGAATTAAAAATAATTTTTAAGCAAATAATTGAAACAAAAATTTCGAAAATAATTTCAAACTCACCGACGAAACAGATGATGAAAACGAATGTATAAATAAGAATCAAAAAGATCTCGAATATTATTGACTTAAATATGTCTTCCTTTTGATCCGTGACTCCAAGAAAGACTGTTTCATTCAAATAATTTGTTTCGTTTGTGTGGAAAGCAATCGTAAGGTTCGGTCGGCTTATCAAAGCGTTGTCCGAATCCATAGCACTGTTCATAACGTATATTATTATTCAATATTGAAATTAATTGAATATTTTCTCCGAATATATTAATATTATGACTGTATTTGTTCAGTAAATAATATACAGTATTCTTATGGCATTACATGTTCTAGGTTACTTTCATCATATATTTACACCTGTTTGTCGTGAACCTGGAAGCAAATAACAAACAAGATTAAATTATAGATCCATAGAAGAAGTCATAAAATTCTTATTTTATAAATAATTGTGAAATAAGAGAGATATTAAAAATTAATTCAATTCATATCAAATATCTCAATAAAAATGCGATAAAAATAAGAAAATATTCAATTTTATAGTTTATTGCAATACTATGAATAACTGAGATGTTATTTAGATCATTTATGTGCAAGGGCGTAGTATAGCCAAGCCTAACATGAGCTATAAATAAATTGACCTTTGTTCGTTTAGATTTTTCTGGAAAGATTAACAAAAAATGGTATAAATCAACCGGGTTTTTGAAAACTAGTTGAATTTAAATTTTTTCGCAATAACCTTAACAATGAATTTTACACAATCCACTTCACACCTGCTACTTTAAACAATGCCATTAATCCTATATATATATAGAATTGTAACAAAAAAATCAAATTAAATGAAATGAATTCTGTTCTGAATTAAATTCCTTTCAAATTGGCTCTGGATTCTGAATATGAGGGTGTAATATAGGTGTAGTTGACTTTTCACAGATCTTACTGTACAATAAGATTTAAAAGGAAGCCAACGTTTAATTGTATTTCAATGTCGGGTTACTTATTGATCTAACTGTACAGATCATGACTGACGCTGAAATTGGGTGCATCTTCTGAGCAAAAAAAAGTTTTATATTAATAAAAATAAAGAAAAGTATTTTAAAAATAGATGAAAAATATTAAAGTATTTGAAAGTAAGCGCAAAATATAAATATTTTTTTCAAACCTTTTCCAAGTAATAAGTTATTTATATTTTTTGAATTTCATGGTTCAGTTCACTAAAAGTAATATAAAATTCATAAATGTATACCCGGGCTAATACATCATAGCGGAGTTTATAAGTCAGACTCATTGCTTGATACATCCCAGTCCTTGATATCCCAGAACTCATTTGCTCAACAAAATAGAGGACTAATAAAAAGAAAAAATTTGTTGAAATCTTTGACTCAAATATAATGAATATTTGTTACAAACTTTACTGATTGGAATTTGACAGTGAATGCGTCTACATGTGTGCAAGGGGGGTATTAAAGTTTTTTTTATATACAGTGAATCTCTGCTTATATAGCTTTTGTGTTTCTAATGAATAGTATTCTTAAGACAAAACCAAGAATTTTGGTCCATTTGCTGTCCGCCATTTGCCCCCCATAAACCCCACCTGAGCTTTCTGATCTAGGCCACCTCTATATTAAAATTTGTATTCAAATTCCGCACAGTTTTAAATTGATTTGTGTGACATTTAATTTATAGACTCCAAATTGAACCTGGCAATTCAGGCATACTATTATTCTGATAACGCGGTCAATTTTCTAGCCACCCATATACTTTTATTGAAAATCTTAATTAAAAGGAACATAAAAACTATTGCCAATACAGGGTATAATCCAGTGCTTTATTACTATTTTTGATGGCACTTATTCTGAGCTTACAGTTCGGATAAAATCAATTTTTTACTTCTTTTCTAAGAAACTCGAGTTTTCTAAGAATAGTAGACAAGAAGTAAGCAATGGTTTTGTAGGGATAAGGATGTGATTGAATGCTAAAAACTTATAGTAAGTAGAAAATATTGGACACTTATCCATTCATAATTACCTGGCACAGAATACCACTGGCTTAATAAAACTGATAACAAAAAAACCCGTGTGCTTTTTGAAACTTCAATTATAATTCGACTGGGTTAGTTGAAAATAATTGAGTAACCATTTAATGCTCACATTTTTTTTGAAACAATTCATAGTTTAGTACATTTTTAATACCATTTTGTCCTTCAATATAATGGATGCAAAGCTCACTTTCCATATCTCTGATGATAATTATGAAAACGGATTAATTTGAAAAGTGAAACAAATTATAGAGAGTGTGGATGCAAGTGGTCAATGCACTTGGGAATTGGCAGGGTGATAATTCCATGAAAGTCTAGATTGAAAGTAGCATTTTTTTGCCTCTCAAGAGATTAGTACTGAAGAGTTCGTTCACTGGATGTAAGTTAAATCAACCCAAATGTCTGAGACTGTACTCTGCAATACAAACACTGATTGGCAGAGATGACTAAATCAGATAAAATTTTACTTAAATATGACTTAAATAGTCATCTCTGCGAATCAGTGTTTCACTCGTACAGTCACAGACATTAAGGTATAATAATATATTCAGAGAACAGTATTTTTAGCTTCGATACACTCTCTACTGAATATACTGTATTATATCAATACTATATGTTGTAATACAAATCATATGAATATATTGAGAATTCACTAAATATTCTCTACTCATATGTATTATATTCTCTAATAATTAATTTTCTATTCAGTTTTTGAAATTTTTATTTGTCTTAACCCTATTTGTTGACTACATAATGTCTATTCGGGCGAAAATAATAAATGGGATTCAATTGATATTCGCCGACAAAACACTGAATTCGGTAAAAGCATTATTTAATACAGAAATACAAAGAAAGCTCAAAGAAAACAATACGAGAACTCGTGTCTGACTATAGGGTTGGCCAAATGCATGAACAGAATTGCTTTTCTTCTTATTCTTTATATTATTTGCAATTATATTAGTTTGCAGTCAGAGATGTTCAGACGCTCACAGTTTCCGAATGAGCATGTACAAAGTTTTTTATATGAAGCAAGACTATTTTCATCTATTTATATGTTCCGGATTGATATTTCTTATTACTTTTGCAAATTCTAATCGGAATATATTTCACGCTTTTAGACATTCTTTTCATTCATTATCGATGTTTGTCAAAGAAATTATTATTTGTTTAGCAAATAATATACAGTACAGTAATCTTATGACATAACAGGTTCTGGTTGCTTTAATCAAATATTTACACCTTTTTACATGTACCTGGATACAACTAAGAAAACAAGATTAAATTCATATAAGAAGTAGTCATATAATTCTTATTATTATAAATAAGAGAGAAATGAATGTTAAAAATAACATTATTTTATATGAAAACAAGCTGAACAGTTAAATGTTATCACCACTTTCGTAACCTCAATGAGCACTGCCTTGGATATGAATTGAAAGTTGAGTGGAATAGGGATTGAAA
>JAQIWA010001600.1:0-17403 GCA_034693305.1 Eueremaeus valkanovi | reverse complement strand
TCCCAGTTTTTTTGGGAATTCCCGGAAGATATGGAACTTCCTTATTTTCCTGGAAGATATACCTTGGGAATGGGAAAGCTCGAACGCTAACTGTAATAAAAGAATAGAGCCGTACACAGTGTACACAATGTACACAATGTACAGGGTACAATCATATCATATTTAGAAGTTTAATGTTTTATTCATAACATTTGGGCTCATTCGCGGTCCTGTCGATCATGTTTGTCCACTTCAACTGACCCGACACTTATGTTGACCACTGGTTGAGTGAACGGCACAATTAGTCTAACGATTAATAAATGAAATATTTTTCAAATGAATATAAAAATCAAACAAACATTGAAAGAGATGACAGAAATGAGAGAAAGTAATAAAAAAGTTTTGATTCATTAGTTTTATTGATATATCATATAAACACAAGATATGAACAAATAATATAATAATATATAATATTTAGTATTATTTATAATATAATGAAAGAAAATATTACTCAAACGAATGTTTGGATCCGTTTTTGATCGCATATATAGATTGTATCAAATGTTCAAATCATTAAACAATTCATAGTTTAATTGTATTCGTATTATAAGTACAATAATTATTAATTTTATTTTCAAAATATAACTCAAAACAACTGAAACGAACACAAAATTATTCACTTTTTGTTTAATAATAAATTCGATATAATATTGGTTTTTGTGCCGAATATTGGATACAAACTATATTTTAAGCATATTTTCCAATCAATACATAAGAAATGAATTTAAATAAAAACAAAATAAATCATTAAAACTGATCACAGATTTAGTCCATGTTTTGCAGTCTTATTATTGAAAGCATTTTCTTTCCAATCAATCGATTATTATTGCAATCATTTCTGGTTTTGATGAACGAAACCGATTCAGAGATCATATAAATAGTGTTTGACTTAAGAATAGGATTGAAACGAATCGTCGATTCGAACAGTGTTTCGGACATTAAATCAGTCATTGATTGCAGACTTCGACACCCCTTACGAGCAGTCCTTAGGACAGGTGGAACGACAGCTGGCCCTCATTGATGGCGATCCGCAGCTTTTCCCGCATTATGTCGATTGTGTGGTAATCGGGAAGTTTCAGGTAGTTGACACAGGTCATCACACTGGGCAGGCAGTCGGGGCTCTCCACGCCTTCGATAGTCTTGCGAACTATAGTCAAGGGAGGCGTTAGACTACGGAAGCCGCCGACCGGCAGACGGGGCGAACCGCTGACGAACTGCAAGAACTTTCGCTGATCTTCAACGCTATATGAGCTGAGAATCTCGAAGAGGAAGCGAATGGCGCGACTGTCGTGAGTGTAGCCGTGGTCAGTCTTACAGCACTCCAACAGCATCTTCACGTCCCACTGCTTCTGACTACTGCCGCACAAGAGCTGTTCCAACTCCTCGGGGAAGAAGACCTGCAGGTGCGCCGACGGGAACACTGAATCGAATCCCTCGCGGAAGGCCTCCATCTGTCGGTTCACGCCCTCCACTAAAGTCCAGTGACATAACAGACGGACGTATTGCTCGACGTTATCGATCGATACGCACAGATCGCGACCCCCTTTCCTCAGCTCAATGTTCGGGAAGCCCGGGAGTGTGTAGTCCAGGTTCAGGTCTTCAATACTACATCCGTGCAGTTTGAGTGACTCTAAACTGTGCTCTTTGTTCGGGTCTTCACTGCTTTGCTGTAAAACAATAAATGTATAGAAATATAAAGCAAATGAACGGAAGCGTCGAATGCATACAATTCTGAGCTTCTGTTGAGCTATTCGTTCCATCTCTACAACAGATCGCGAAAATGTTGAGTCTATTTGTTGCATATCTGCGACACTGAGAGTCGACTCTTGACTCAAAAGCCATTTATAGAATATTTCACTCAAAGGGATATCGATCTGAAGGTTAGGATAAATGAGTCAATGATTAAGGAAAGGGTGCAAATAAGGGACTAAAGGGTTCTATTATTCAGAAGACATACCATTCGTGAGTCCATCAGAGCTTTTGCGACAAACTTTCCGAGAAGTTTGAATCGTTGACGAGATTTGGATACCTGACCCGCTTTTGTGCTCCGACCGATCGGCGCCGGGAAGAGACCGGTTGGCGAATAAATATATTGTACTGACTGTTGATTAGTTTGGATTTGATTATTGGTTTGGTTGTCGTTAGCACTGGTAGAAGAAGTGGCCGCTATTTTCTGGTTGGGTTGGGGCACAACCACTTTGGGGGCCGACACGGCCTCACCCCTCCACATGTCAAGGTCTGCGCGCTGTAGCTCTTTGGAGACGAGTGCATAGAACTCGAGTGTCGGTCCCAACCCTGTGCCGACTTCGTTCTCGTACTGGATCTCGAGTAAGGCCTTCGAAGCGCCCAAATCGTGTAAAACAGTTTCGGCCTGTTTTAGGATGTCTTCGCGCGAAACCGTTCGCTTCCGTCTGTCCAGTCTTGGGGTCACTCTTTCACTCGAATCAGTTCCGGTCAGTTCGGGCGCACTGTCTAACAGTCGCTGCAGAGCTCTGTCTCTATCAAAACACGTCACATAAAACAACAGATATCTGGTCTCGAAGGGGAACAGGAAGGGACAGGCGTATGCGATTTGGGACAACCAGTTCGGGATATTGCCGGTCATTATGACCAGTGGGTCCTGGAGTTGACGATTGGCTTTTGCGGTCAGTTTCACATTAATGAACTCCTGATGCGGTAGAGCACTGTTGTATGGGTCGGGCAGGTTATAGAGCCAACCCCAGTGACGACTCAGTCCGTATATGACGCGCAAGAGTGCGAGCACTTCGAGCGACAAGTCCTGCACAGTTATATTTGACGGCAGATTGGGCTTAAGGTATGCGTCCAACGGAGACATAACTGTTGGCGCTTTCCCTTCGACCCACAGCTCGTCTTTCTTCTTATTGGCTCCCTTTCCAACACCACTTCCTTTGTTACCTCTCCGTCCGCTTTGATTACTTGAGTTTTGGTTATTATTACTATTATTTGAGTTTCGATTCGATAGGCATTGACTCGAACTCAAACTCGATATGGGGTTCGTTCCAGAAGACGGACTGCCGACGCCCTCGACGTATGCCTTGTAATGAATGGTATGGGTGGCCACCCATATGTTCGCGTGACCCATAGGCGTCTCTGACTCGGTGTCCGTCTCGTGTCCGTCCGAGTTGTGATTGTTGTGTCCGAAGGCGTACTGTTTGACGGCCTGATAGACAGTCATATTGTAAGGCAATGCCTGCTCTCCTATGAAGAACTGGAGTCTATGCCGGCCCTGATTCTGACTGATCATCATAGCAGCCATATTATCGTCGAACTCCTCGTCCGATATGTCATCATCACTTCCGTCGTCGTCTTCATCCCTGACCTTCCCGTACCCTCTGATCACTAGATAGCGTTCAATGGCCTGGACCAGAGCCAACGGATCGATTTTGACGGGTCCGCCCCTCCACTGGCGCAGATTCGCACAGTCCGGATGTCTTTGCAGATTGCACTTCAACTGATGAGTATTGAAGAACTTAAGAGCACTGGCGCCGCGAATACTACCACTGCCGGAGCCGACCAAGTCGTGCACCCGGACCGGGAACTGTTCCAACTGAGACACACAGGCATTCAATTTGCAGACCAGCGCCGATAGAGCCGTACTGTCTATACCGGTGCTGACGATGGCATTCAAGCGAAACGAGTCCTCAATAGGGGTTCCGAAGAAGACGTGAAGAAAACTGCGAAGTCTTTTGTCACGACTTTCGTTGGAATCGGTGTTTGAGACGAGAAATGATAGAAATTTGGTCACAAGTCCGGAGTGGTTGAGCTCGAAGGAGGATATGTCGCCCTCCATGACCACTGACCGGATCTCTTCCAGTGCTTTGATATGGTTTTGGTCCAACATTTCTATGGCTTTCGTCAGTCGATTCAGAATATTAAGCGACGGATGGGTTTCGGTGTCAGTGCCCTCACTGGTCGACTGATCCTCTTTGAAGTACTTGTCCTCAAACGACTTGGCCTGTTCTCGGATCCAAAGCCTTATCTTTTCTCTGTTCCCACTATTATTGGGAGATCGCGGCGAAGAAGTGCCCGAAATCGACGGGTGCTCTATGGAGTGGGAGGCCAACTGAGATCGAGCCGACGCCAGACCGGTGTTGGATGAGACCAGAGCGGGAGAACTACTGTTCCATCGGGCCCAGCGCGCCGGGTGCAGGCTCTGGAAGAAGGCGCTGGTCTTTGCGGCCGCAGAACTGAATTTGAAGGCCTGTCGGCCGCGACTACTATGGGTTGCGGTATGTGTTGGCACAGATGTGTTCGAACTCAACAAATTGGTTACGTTATTGTTGGCCGACGTGTTGTCGGCGATGAATATGGGGAGCGATATATAGGGAGTGGTCAGAGTGGTCGACGCCATTTCAGATTCGGGCGCATAATTGCGGTTCAGATTAGAGACTGAGCTATGGGTGCTATAACTGCGCAAATTAAGTGACGGACTGTTATCACTCTCACTCCTAGTCTTTCGAGTGGCGCCGGAGTTACTTGTGCTGACAGTCTTTCGCGTCCTCTTCCGCTTCAACGTCTCATCGGCTCTACTGATAGGAGGACTCGATTAGTGTTCACTATATTTGCAATTCTATTATGTATTTCGTTATAAGGAATGGCAGTCAGAATCCGGTAAAGCATTATATAATCAGCACTTTATATGATATGATTAGGTAAGGGGTTGTCATCAGTTCAGACGCAGTCAATGCGTTCGCTGCGGATTCGCGACACAATTCAACCCAAACCTTGAGCTCAGCTCTGATAGCAGTCATAGAAATAAAAATAGAAAAAATGCAAAACTTTTGACTAATTATTATATTTTGCAAACTATTACTGATTTGTCTGATATAGACATCGACTGAGACATGGCTTGAGTTGAAGAGTGAGGCGAATGCAAACAGAATGAGAGCAGAGCTTATGCTTCACTTACCCGGTGTTGACTAAATGGTCTGATACGGCACTGGCGTCTTCGGCACTGCGCGCAGACATCATGTCAGGCGAGGAAGCGGTTGGAGTGACCGGCACTGAAGTGCTTAGAGATGTGAGAGAATGAGCTGACGCACAGTTGGCTCCACTGTTTGTAAGTCCGTTCGAAAGCGCACTTTGAACTGAGTTCGTGAACAGCTCTTGGGGTACATCACAGGGCGGGGAGGCTTCCAATGGCGAAGAGCTGTTCGGAGGGCTTATGTTCATTGCGCTGTCGAAGAACACTGAATGAGGTTGTGATGGATAGACGGGCGCAGAACTGGATCCGGCAATCGGTTCCATTTTGCACAATGAGGTCATAGTTGAGGGCGATATTGAAGTGGAGGTCGACTCGACGTTGTCCTCCCCTTTGGCCAGTTTCTGGATTTGATGGATAACGCCTTCGCGTCTGAAATAAATGGCGAAAACTTCGGGCAATTTCTCCATAAGAATGTTCGCCATCTGAGTGGCGCCCACAACGATCCGCAGGTCGGGTGAGGCCAGCATTGTTGCGATATGACTCGAAACGGCCTGATTCCTGAGCACAGGGCCGAGCAGTTCGTTCGATGCATAGAATATAATCCTAAGCAACGCTTTGAGGCACTTATGACGTACTGCCGGTCCGGCGGAACTGCTGTACACTTCGTATAACACATTGAACAGAGATTTTATGAAAGCACTGGCCATTTGGGGCTCAGTTTCCAAACTCTCGGCGCGCGGATCGGTATTACGAGCGCTCGACTGAGACAGGTTTGAGACGTCTGTCGCGCAGTTGACTCTGCGCTGAACAGCACGTGATGTTCCGCTCTCTTCATTGATCTGTTGCATAGAATTGAAGTCTATTACATACGTCCGGCCCATTGTCGACAAACTGATCTCATCCTCGCCCGACTGGTGCGCCGTTTCTATGATACGGTTGTCGATACCACTGTACGGGTGCCATAAGCCGCGGTCGTCCTTCCACTGCCACAATATAGTGTCCGATTGAGCGCCGGTTTGTTTTGTCAGAAGACTGTCGACACTGAAGATGCCATCGGAGGGCAGGCGAGGCATGAGTTCGCCTATGAGTGCAGTTATCTCGAAGAGCTCCTGAGGACTCCTATTCACTAATTCTATTTCATCCTTCGGTGCACTCGAGCCGACCAACAGATAGCGAAGTGTTTCGCAAATGTCTGAACAAAGTGAGAGAGGAATGAGTGTAAGGGCTGTGCGTAAGGGAAGGAAGGGATGAACGGAAGGCACGTATACTCACTCAGCTTCAGGAGTTGAACCGCTATCTCGGGACAGGACGAGCACATGACGGAGAGCATCCGAATGACACTGACGAAAGTGCCGGTGCTTATGATGGGGGGCACGACAACCAACAACTGCTGCAAATTAGTCAACAGATTGGTTGATGCGATTTCACTGACGACCGCACAGTCGAGTTGGAAGCAGTCGACTAATCGCGAAAACGCCAAACAAATGCTTTCGACGGACTTCTTGTCCGGATGTGTCAAATGCGAGCTCAGAGTCGCCAACGACTCGCGCACTAACGAGAACTCATCGATAGTCAGGTTTTGGCAACAGTTGGCTGTAATCGAAAGGGCAGAGCGTTGGGCGTTAATCGAGAAGAAGTCCAGGTATGTCAGGCACGCAGACACTCCCCGGGCGTGTAGTATGGCTTTGCTGTGTCGGCGCGACAGCATCTCGAGCGCAGTGAGCGACTGCTCGGCCACATCCATGCACTGAATTACTTGCAGTTTCTCCAGAAAGACAGGAACGGCGTCGACAACCACTGCCGAAGAGCGCGGCAATGACTCCATCATATATGTGAGGGCACGACACGCGTGGTTCATGATATCGAAGTTGTGCTCCATTGCCAACAGAGCGATCAGCGCCGGCACCACTTGCTTGACGGGAAAGCCGGCCAAAGTGTCCTCATTGCCCATCACCAGGAGCTGACACATCTCCATCACTGCCTGCAACTGCTGGCCCTCATCGCCACTGGCCTGCAGGCCCTGAAGCAGTTGATGCGCTTTACTGCTAGAGCTGGTGCCCATCGATCGGTTCAACAGGTGTTGCATTCGGGGCCCCAAAGCGCCGAACAGATGGGGAGGCAGTCCTCGCGCCTCCAGTAAGGCCTGTAAGCGACCCATTTCGCTGTCGTCCGACTCACTGTCCGCAGAGGCGGCCGCCGCCAACACATTGGTCACGGAGGCCACGGACGCGGCCATTGATGACTGGGCGCCAGTGGAGAGACTGGCAGTGGTGGCGCTGTTGAGCGAAGAGAGATCAGTTCGTGCACTACTGTCCGCATTGGCCACATCTTCGTCCATAACACCACTCCTGGTTGTGCTCCTGAGTAGTCCGAGTCGGCCAGTAGTTCCTCCTCCAGAACTGTTGGTCTGAGACGCAGAGGTAGAGTTGGGTCCGACAGACGAAGTGCCCGCACCAGAACTGGAAGACGACGACGGATTGGTCGGCGCTTTGGTATTGAGGCGGGAGGAGCGCCGACGCGAACTGGCACACGACCCCGTTGTAGACGTCCGGTCCGGACCTATTGCTGATTCGGCCGACAGGTCTCGTGAACTACTCGTCCCTATTCTGCTGTCAGTCCTGCTGTTGGCCAATGACTTAATAGAAGCGCTTTTAATACGTTTTGTGCGAATCGAGTCCTTTCTGTTGAGAGTCGTCTGAATGGGAACCGAAGGTTCAGACGATTCGCTGCTTTGCGACGGCTCTGGACTCGCAATTCTCGTACCAGAAGTTGATTGCAGTAGTGATGAGTCGAAAGTCCAACACTTTTTTCGTGGCCTTCCCTTACGTTTGGGTATTTCCCGTTCCCTATCGAGACTCAAGTTTATGATCTCTGAGTTCTTATCTGTCATATGAATCGATAGGAAATCAGAATTAAGTAAACAAACAATTGAATGCAAATACACTGTAGTGTACAGTATATACAGCCCATTGAGGCCAGAGAGCAGAGCAGAGCAGACCTGAATACGACGAGTCCTTCTCTTTTCGGGCCTTTTTTCCCGGAGAGGAGTCTTCTTCTGACAAACGTTTGTTATTTGGTTTGCTTTTAGTCGAAAGATCGCCAACAGAATAGTCAGCCGTTTGTATCGAAGTGGAAGTGGAGGGCAGTTCGCCTGAGCTTACACTTCGGTTATGTATATCTCTTTTTGTGGCCAAAGACTTGGATCTGAAGTCCAATACAGACAATGGTTTTGAGTTTGCGTCCAATCGTGACAATAGAATAGATTGAGTAATGAGAGCAATGACGACATACCGGGTCCTTATGGGTGATCTCGAGCCCAGCCAACGAGCAGACCGTTTCAAAGAAGACGACGCTATAGTCCCCTCTTTATGACTCCTATGTCTGTCTGCCATATAAGACAATTCTATACAGACCTAACATTTGATAGTTTGTGCCATCGGTTCGATTCGCTCTATCAGTCAGTAATGAGAATAAACACAAATATAGTATTAGTTGAGCACAAGATCATCGAAATCAAGGACCAGTCAGTAGTGGCACTCGACTCTCATTGGCCACTCAGAGCTCATTGTCTCTAATCATATATACTGTTAGTTATTATTGATTTCTATATGACTTTAAAATATAAATCAATTTTTGAATTTTCCTTAAGTTTTGTTCAAATGTTTAAATATTTTTATGCTTTAAATACTATTAATCAATAATTATCTATAATTGCAGTTATAGTGAACTATAATTAATGTATTTATAAATAGAAGTTCAGACAAAACACAATAAAGTCAACCATTTTTTGAGTCATCGTTAGAGACAGTGATTAACATAAGTATTGATTAGTTTGAACGCAATTAACACTCAATTTAATATCGCTTTTGATTTCTTGTAAAGCATTTGTATTAACAATAAGAATAAATTAAAGGGAAAGGAAGGGAAGGGAGAAAGAGAGAGGAGTGGAGGCAGTGCTCACCCAAACCCAAACGTGAGGCACAGATATGTGGTCTTAAAAAACTTGACCTATATTTGCACTGAGACTACAATTCTCTCTCTTATAAAGTATACAAACTTTCTCTCAATTGTCTCAGCACTCACTCAGGCATTGAATACAATTATATTTTAATTAATCACTCATTCAATCAATTCATTCAGTATTTAAACTAATTATAAAAATTAGAAACAAATTCAAGAAATTATGAGAAATGAGTAGAAATGCAAACAAAATGATTGAATGTTTGCCTCATTTCAATCAGAGCTCTGATTGCGTACTAATTGAGTGATTAATTCAATTATAGATTCAATCATTGAGTCATTGAGTCATTGGTTAACTATTTCGCCCAAATCTATACCGACTATGGATAACAGGGTTAACCCATTGATAGGCTCTGAGTCGAAAATGTTAGCGAAAATGAATAAATAATCGTCTCTTAAGTCGTATTATTGTCGAACAGAAAGAAAGGAAAATACAATGAATTGATGTAAACATCGATCCAATGAATGAGTGTTTCGTTTGAATCAAATGTTAGTTAAATTGAATTACAATAGAATTGAATGAATAGAAGGCAAACATAATTACAATTCTTAATCGATTTCTCTTTAATTTCAATAATGATTGCGAATATTGTTCACTAAATCTGAGACCAAATCTGTTTGACTGCAAACAAAATGTCAGCACTTTTTAAATGAACTCACAGTCAGTTCACTATTGAATAGCATTCACTGTATCGTACAATCAGACAGTCAGACACTCTGTGTGTTCTGTTGTGAACACCATTAGAGCCTAAGTGTGCGCAGAAGTCAACTCCTGAACTGCTGTTACCATCGGTGCTATAATTTCTATGACAACTAAGGAATAGAAATATACGGATGAAAGTGAAAACTCAGAACTCAATGTAGTATTGGTTGCTTGGGTTCCGCCACTGCTCTTCTTATTCATCATTAATCAATGTTCACATTAACCCACTCTAAGCACAAATAAGAGTTGAGGCCAGCACACAGTCGAGGAGAAAAATTGACCCGAACAGACTCAATGCCCATCTATCTGATTCATTCGATACTTACTATTAGTTTATAAGTTAGTATATTGGAATTGCGTATGATCCGGAGCATTTGTAATTTTGTAGAGCTTTCTCCTAAAAAACTTTCACAAATTAATTTGAGAAATGAAAATAAGTTGAACAAGTTCAGACCCTGATATCATTCTCTAGGAAAGGTCAATACAATCCAATTTGATTTTTAATTATTAAAACCAAGCCTGGGCGAATGATTTTAATTGAACTTGAATAAAATCTTTCAATTCATGAGTTCAGCGGAAAATTTCTAAATAAAAGTTGAGAACAAATCACAAAAAACGATATGATTTTGGCATTCATTTGAATCAAACTCTCTGTTAGTAATTGTTATAACTATTAGTTCATTCAATAAATCTTTATTATTTTCACCTGTCTCACTCTGCATTTATCATCATGTTATATTTATTGAACCCGCTCACTTTACTATATAGTTGTTATAAAATCGTTAGCTTTCTAAAAATGATTGCTGGGTATCATTGGTGCCCAGTAGTACTGGTGGGCAGTACTGCTATTCAAACAATTTATTTGTATAGATGTCTGCAAACAAACGATTCATTAATTGTCAGCCAAAGCAATAATTTTACATTTTGTCATTGATGTCAGGCTCAGCTGTACTGTATTGCACATTTGTATTGCGAAATACTAGGGATGCCCAAGCTCGGTAAACGTGGTAAGTTACCACTGGTAACATGGTGAACATGAAATTTTCCAAAAGGGCACCTATAACCCTGTTAAAATATAGGTAAACGCCCGTTTTCAGTGTTTTAACTTGATCTTTTAACAATGGTTACCCTCGTCCTTATAAAACACGGCTTATATTAGTGTTGAAAATAAATGAAATCTTTTGACAGATCTTCTCATTATTATAAAAATTATTTGCTTTCAATTAAAAGATTTTATTAGAGTTGAGGGGATTTTTAAGTGCCTTCAGTTTGTATGGGCTTCAGACTGCTCTTTAATTGTTGAATCACTAAATAAAATTATGACCTAGAACTTTGATTGGATGATTTAAAAAAATCAAAAATTGAGTGATTCAACAATTAGAAAGCACCCGCGTGCCGCAACTAACTGGAGGGACTTAAAACCCCCCCCCCTTGTACAGTACAGTATAAGCTTATATGTTTTAATTGTTTTGCACTCATTTCAGCTCTAATTTAACTTAAAGGACCATACCGTACTTGTGGGCACCTCTGGGCTATGCTTCAAATCAAAAGGCTCACGGCGGCTTTCGATAGAGGAAGGTCCAAGGATCATAAATCACTTTTCAAAAAGTTTCTAGCTAGAGGGGGCGCCCGCCAGGGGGTCCTCAAATATCCGACTTTTTGGACTCCGATTACGCAATAATTATCAATAAATTAGCATTCTTTTCCCGGTCATAATTTAAAGTTATTTTTCCTCTTTAATTCGTTCTAAGAAAGTTTTGAAATATTTTGAAATCTTCCAGGTCAAAAAAATATTTCAATTTTTCTCCAATTTTTTGACGTACTTTCTGGTCCGATTTTCAGTATTTTTGAATTTTTAATTAGTAGACCATACTGATAGTAGTAACATATAAAAAAATCAGAGGGGGGTCCATTTTTTGTTTTTTTAATAAAAATTAATTTAGATTTTGAGCTAATGTATTCCTATGGGACGAAACAAGATACAATTTTTTGGTTGAATTGAAACTATTTTTATAAAATTCTACTCTAGAATATGAGTTCAACGAGCTATCACACTTTACTCTGTGACTTTTGGTTGAGTCGTAAAACATTAATTTAAAAAATGTCGGAACTCGTACTTTGCCACCTGCCTGTTTGAAGTACGGCTAAATTTGTTTTTTGCAGGCAAGACCCTCGCCATGTTTATTCGATAGTACCCGACTCAAAAGTGATCCATGCTCAATTTCGACCAAATCTGTACATTGGTTTTTTATTGGTTCATCTATGAATTCCCATTTATCTTGTGCTTTATGCAAAATTGAAAATTTCAAAATCGTTTGATTAAAAACCAGTGTACAGATTTGGTCGAAATTGAGCATGGATCACTTTTGAGTCGGGTACTATCGAATAAACATGGCGAGTGTCTTGCCCGAAAGAAACACATTTAGCCCTACATCAAACAGGCAAGTGGCAAACAGGCTGGTGTACGAGATCCGTGATTTTTTTAAATAATCTTTTACGACTCAACCATAAGTCACAGAATAAAGTGTGATACCTCGATGAACTCATAATATAGAATGGAATTTTATAAAAATAGTTTCAATTCAACTAAAAAATTATATCATGTTTCGTCCCATAGGAATACATTAGCTCAAAATCTAAATTAATTTTTATTAAAAAAACAAAAAATACGGAACCCTCTGATTTTTTTATATGTTTCTCATATCGGTAAGGTCTATTAATTAAAAATTTAAAAATACTGAAAATCCAACCAGAAAGTACGTCAAAAAATTCGAGATCAATTGAAATATTTTTTTGACCTGGAAGATTTCAGAATATTTGAAAACTTTCTTGGAACGAATTGAAGAGGAAAAATAACTTTAAATTATGGCTGGAAAAAGAATGCAAATTTATTGATAATTATTGCGTAATCGGAGTCCAAAAAGTCGGATATTTGAGGACCCCCTGCCGGGCGCCCCCTCCAGCTAGGAACTTTTTGGAAACTGATTTATGATCCTTGGACCTTCCTCTATCAAAAGCCGCTGTGCGCCTTTTGATTTGGCCCATAGCCCAGAGGTACCCAGAAGTCTTGTATGGTCCTTTAAAATTTGGTGACAGTTTTTTTCACGTAATAAAAAAATTTAAATATTTGCTTGATTAGTCTTGGAATCTAATGAAAGCTTTATATTATGAGAATGATCTGACAATAAATGACGTTTGATATACGTTGACTGAACGGAAACTGAACTGAACTGATATGACATATTGCGGTGACGCTAGTCGCCCCTCTGATCCCTCCCCGACCGAACCCGAATTCACTGCTGGAAACCAAACTGGCAACGGGTGGCAGTCTCTCCCTAAGTGTGTGTATGCGGTCGCCACAATTAAAACATCAATTGTTATTTTGAAAGACAAGGTTAGGAGATACAATAGTAATTTAAATTTTCATAACAGTTTATTCAAGTTAATAAGTAAACAAGTTAAAATTAGAAATATAAATGTAAATGTGGAGTTATTTTTTTAAATGTACAGGCTTAAAACAAAATTTATATGCTTCCGCAACCCTCTCCAAAATTATATTTCCTAATTTCATGGTTAGTATAAAATACTAAATTCAACTTTAATTCCAGTTTATTCAATTTTAAAATTTTTTATAATCTTGGCTTCCCCATCGTTGAGCGATATTAATTTGTGATCATCTGGCCATTCGATTGCCATAGGGTGAACTGTTTTTTCTATATATACCTGGTTATAAATATTTCATAATCAAAAATTACCATGATATATTTTCAAAAATAATAAGAAATTTTTTTTAACTTATTGTTAATTTGATACATTATTATACAGAATGACCTGGGATCATATTATACTATATTTAGTCTTCGTATCATTTTGATGTCCAAGGCTTACTTGCATATATAGATCCTCCATCTTGACCCAATGGCTTAATTGTCTGTTAGTAAATTACTTACGCAAGGCAAAATTAGAAGCCATTAGCAATTTGTTTATTTGGGAAAAACTGTAATAAAATTTGAATTTAATATTTAAAACTAACATTGAAATTGAAATTAAGCATTTTATCAATTGTATTGTGAATTTTGTTTTGCATTAACCCTGTATACATAAATTATAACTCAATTGATCTCTCACCTTTTGTAAAAGAAATTAATTTAAAAAAAAATTTCAAACAGAAAAAAATAATCTTTTATTTCTTGAATAATTAATTTGATTTGTAATTTATATTAGTATTTAATATGATTTTATGGAATCTATACCCGTTTTATATTCCATTGATTATGTTTTAAATTGAATTGCTTTTTTTAAACTTATTCTGAAAACATTGGTTCACTTATTTATACTATAGATTCGTTTATACTTGATTATTTTAAACTTGACTTTTGTAGACTTTTGCTTGACTACGGTAAAATTGAGATTAAAAAATAAAATTGGTTAAATTTGATTAGAACTGTAAATAAACTTTAAAATTTGAAATTAGCACGGATATTCGAAAGTATTGTCCCTATAATTGAAAGGGTAAACTTTTTAGTGTGAGGTTATCTTCATTGCAATGCATACACCCATAGTAATGTATGGGTGTATGCATTGCAATGAATATAACTTCATACTAAAAAGTTTACCCTTTCAATTATAGGGACAATAAGTGCCGGTATTAGGTGGGTATGATTTAACACTGCATATTCAACATATAACACATTTGAACTTTAACCTTTTATTGAAAAATAATTTTTGAAATTTTTCTCAAAAAATTAAAATAATCTTTCATATCTTGTATGTTTTATTTGAATTTAATCCCGTGTTCCAGTTAATAATTTGTTTGTTTAAAATAAACTGTAATAAAAGTTGAATTTAATATTTGAAACTAACCATTAAATTGAAAATAATTTGTTAGGATGAAAACCATTTTGTCTTTTGCATAACACATGTAAATTTGAACTATAACAATTGAACTTTTTCTCAAAAGATAATTAATTTTTAAATATTCTTCCAAAAAATAAAATTAATCTTATTTCTTGAATAATTTATTTGACATAAATTTTTTTTATATTGACTGATTTCAACCTTGCCTTTTGAAAGTTTGTAATTTAAGAAATTGCTTGAACATGGTAGAGTTGGGGACTGACTGAATGGCCTCCCTTTGGCCTCCCTTTGGCCTCCCTTTCATAACTTGGTCTCCCTTGGTGGGAATAATTATTTCAATCAAATATCAATTTTGTTCAAGATGTAATTAAGACCAAGGGAGGACAAGGGAGGCATGGGAGGGCGAGGGAGGCATGGGAGGCAAGGGAGCGAAGGGAGGCCAAGTTATGAAAGGGAGGCCAAAGGGAGGCCAATGGGAGGCCATTCAGTCAGTCCCCAACTCTACCATGTTCAAGCAATTTCTTAAATTACAAACTTTCAAAAGAAATTCAGATAACTGCGACTCACATAAACCTTAGAATTTAATCTAAAAAATTTTATTGATATACGTTATTGGTCTACAATAATCTATTCAAAAATAATCTTGATCAAAACCAGTATTATACAGAGAATAAGTTATATCAATTTATTTAATATATTTATCATATTTATAGTATAGAAAATAACTATCTTTATCTGTTAAAACTTGAATAACTTTTGAATGGGTAATTTGATTTTAATTTTTTATGAGGATTAAGAATATCATTATGAAATTTTTTCAGGGCTACCTAAAAAGCAATCACTTTTTTGGGCATCACTTTTTTGGGCATCACTTTTTTGGGCATCACTTTTTTGGGCATCACTTTTTTGGGCATCACTTTTTTTGGCATCACTTTTTTGGGCATCACTTTTTTGGGCATCACTTTTTGAAACATCACTTTTTGAAACATCACTTTTAGGGAAATAAGCAATAATTCCATGATCTCCTTTTCAACGGATCATCTGCCCGGTCATATATCCAGGAGAGCTACAAATGTATAATTCATTATAAAAATTACACAGGGAATAAATTGCAAAAGTGAAACATCTCAGAGATTCGCACTGAAAAATAGCTACCAAGCTATTGTGTAGTCTCTTTAAATAATAAAAATTCTATTCTATTCTATTCTAAGTAAAAATAAGAATAATAAAATACACATCCAGTTGAATTACTTGTGAATAAATATTAAGTTAAAGCTATTCTATACTTTCATATTTTGAGCTTTTGTATTGATAAACTTAAGTTGATATAATATTTCATATTTTTAGTAAAAATTCTTAAATAGAAATATAATATCTAGTTTCGTTTTCTATTATATTGACATTTATATCACTTATCATATAAGCTCTTGTATGAACCTTCGGCTAATTTTTTCTAAAAATTTTGTCAAATTGAACAAGTTTAATTTGTAATATGTTTGTTATCAATATTATTATCGGATTTATTTCTACATTCTTTGGTTTGAAGAAGATCAAGGTGAATTTTAAAATATTTTTAATTTATTTTTATTTATTTAATCTATAAATAATAATTATATAAAACATATATAAACTGAATAATAATTTGATTAGAGTATAAATAGAGTAATTATTAAATAAGAAATCAATTATAAATTTACGAATGTAATTGAAAAGTTTGAATGAAATGAATATTTTTTAGTGAGTATACACCAGAAACTGCCATCACTGTCCTTAGTGGACAGTAAACAAACTATTGGCATTGGATTACTATAGTTACACACATTAATGAACTGTAATCACATGAAAAAAGTTGAAAATCTAATGCTTATAAGAAGCTTATAATATTTTTTAAGAACATATCGCTAATTAATTTCTGACTGTCACTGGTATACACCATTATGTTCTTGATAAGGTTTCTGTCTGTGTTTATACCCACTTACTAGGTCGTACAAATAAAAATGTCCTTGGCTCAAATAACTTTTGAACCAGAAGAAATTTTCAATTTCTGTTTATACCAAGATGTGTCTTGGTTGATAACGTATATTCTCAAAAATGTCTATCAAATTGTCCAAGTACAAATAGTTTTTATCTTCAAAAAAAACCACTAAGCATTTTTGTCGAAAAACATATCGTTATAAAAAAATTTTTCCTGGTTGAGCTAGGTATAATGTTTCAACCTATGAATGCTAGCTCAATATCTCAGCTTTATTCTGATATGCTAACCAACAATTTGCAAGATCAAATTTTCGAGTCATTCTGCAGAGAGCAGAGGGTACTGACTGAATGGCCTTACTGGCCTCACAGGCCTCACTTATTTTCTCTTCAATAATATTCTTCAAAACAGCAAGGCTAAATTGCATAGAATTTATGATAAAAGATATAATCTTGCTAAAAACATATTGACCCTGGTAAAACTTCTGGTAATCGATGCTTTTGTTACGATAATTAGCTATGGAATATATTATAAGTTATTTGATAGACTATACAAAAATCGTTGAAATCAAATAATCCAGATGAAATTGCAACGCCTCCATTTCTAAACAATATTACCAAGTACATTATAAATTAGATGCAAATTAATCTTGCTGTTTTAAGGAAAAGTTCTACAAGAGAAAATTAGTGAGGCCAGTGAAGCCATTCAGTCACTCCCGACGAAGTGTTATCACAAACTAACTTTCCTTGTTAGTAACAAAAATATAATTTTCATTTGATTATCTAATTTAAATATACAGCCATGGAAAAATCTAAGTTCCGTTGATAAAACTCGAATAACTTTTGAATGGCTTATTCGATTTTCAAT
>JAQIWA010001599.1:0-17403 GCA_034693305.1 Eueremaeus valkanovi | reverse complement strand
ATTTTAGTAATTATATAGAAAATAAATATGAGTGGAGTCAAGAAGAAAATCAAATCTACAGTTTGTATAGACTATTAGTAATAGTCTACTACTGATGAACATTTTGAATGTGCATAGTTCACATAAGTGCATGCCATAAAGGACACTCGCCATTTCTCATTAATAAAATATGATGACTGTCACTGGTCTATACAAACTGTAGATTTGATTTTCTTCATAACTCATATTCATTTTCAATATAATTACAAAAATAGCTTATAATGCCTTCGCCAACCTTTCACCCTATAATGTGACCTGTCTTATTTGGATAACTGAATGAGCAGACTCAATAGGCTATTATAAATAATTAGTTTACAGGATCCTGGATCCTGCTTTGGCTGTCTTAAATGTATAGCATTAAATCCATAACAACTTGCACACATTTAACTTGTATATAGAGAAAAAAATTTCTTTCTATGAAAACATATAATTGCACTCAAATTAATGCTCAGACATATTATTACTAATTCTGTTCATAAGTGCAATCACAGTATACAGGTATTGAACTCAGAGTCAGAAGAGTTCAGAAGCTTTATAAATGACATTGAGTTCATCCACATGAACTAATATGATAGAAATATGAAAATTATGTAATTTGAGCAATAATTTTCATTGAACATATGAAACTATCAAGATGACGTCAACAGGCTTTTAACTAATTGTTTTGAATTTAGATAATTTAGTCCAATATCTGCACTAATATTCATCTAAAATATGAAATTCAATTTTATAAGTAATGTTATTCAGGAACAACCCTGTTTACGAAGTCTGGAACACTTTTTTTTGCATTGCACATTGATCCTCCCTTTTGGAAAATCTGCCCACCTCTGTTTATAAAAATAAAATATCAAAGTATAATTTGATATCTATCTTGGTTAAAATCTTAGATATATTGATAAAAATATTGTTGATTGTCAACCGATAGCACGCTATCAGTTTCTCATCAGTTTTCCATTCATTTTATCCTTTGTTAGTTTTATTATATAGAATAGAAATATAGAATACAATACTTATAATAAATATTTGAATAAATAATTATTGTTATGCAAACACGTCATAAATTATGTGAACGTAGACTATATTTAGCCTATTATACGGATTCGAGTTATTTATTTCCAATGAATTCTGTTTGCAATTCAATCAAAAAAATAAAATTTTATTATTAAACATAAAAATTAATTTATTTTCTCTTTAATTGTAAAAAAAAATTATTCGCCTCTTCTTTATAGAAAATTCAATATACCTACGTAGTATTCCTAGTGCCATATGTCCAATTAAGTCACCTCTAACAAGCTTGAAAGTCTTTAAGCACAGGGTCTATTGACCGAACAAATACTGTTTTGTATGCAATGCATAGTTCATACATAAAAATTAGAGTCTTACGAGTTAATCAGACCCTGTACTGAAACAAGCTGATTTGAAAGCTTGTCAGAGGTGACCCTTTTGGACCTATCGCGCTTGACTGCAACCGAGGGCATTCTCAAGCCGCTGTGTTCTTTTTCTTGAACCAAATGTTGTCATGGACGTTTTTTTTATATAAGTGGGTAAAAATCAATCTTACAAAGTAAATATTCACCAAGATAAATATTGAAAATTCTTTTATTATATTTTAAACTACTCTTGACATTTAAAGTACGAGGTCAATTAGTTGGTTGAGTTCTATTTAAATTGAATAATAAATATATATTGAAGTATTCACTTATCATAAGAATATATTCAATTTTTACTCTGAATAGGTTTTGAAAGCTTTTGAACCAAAGTATTATGAAATCTAAACGTAAGACATGATATGCTAATACCTGATCACTGAAGTGAATACCTCTACGAGTAATCTGAAGATGCGAATGGATATTGAGTGCATGTATTGCCTCGTCTCAAGTGATTTCTTATTATATATAAAATATTTTATAAGAAAGAAATATTTATTCCTTATTTTCATGAAAAATTCAAAGCATAAGATCAAGATTAAAATTTTGCCACGGGAATAAAGTAGGTGCATTGAAATTGAATATGTATTATCGAATTAGAAATGTTAATTCATTAAAAATTGAAAGTGCATCAAGAACAAAAAAAGAAATCTATTTCAAGTAATCCTACGTAGGTTTGGAACACTGGCTAATGTGAAAGAACTAATACGAGAGATAGCGAGTTCGCGACCCACTCAAGAGACGGTATTTCTCTGGTTTCCGGCTTTGAAAAAGTCTAAAAGTACTGAAAGGCTAAGGAAAAAGGCTGACAGATGCAATTTTATGAACATTAATAAATTCAAATTCAAATTTTATTTTCATTTAATTTAACCCACGCAAGCTTTTCCAGCAGATGATAAAATCAATATTTTGATTTAGCTTGATTAAGGAATCTTATTTAATGCGCATGGTAAATAAATTGATAATCAACTAAGCTATGGCATCTAAAATTCGAACAAGCTCTTAAAATAAGTTTTTTTTTACAAATCAGTGAAATCATCGGCTGGTGGATAGAGCGCGTTACACTAGTGCGAAAGATCGTGGGTTCGCGCCCCACCCAAGAAACGTGTTTTTCTGCTCCCTCGGTTTTAAATATAGATTTATTAGTACGCGCCTTCCAAGAATACCAGCCAGAGCTGACGGAGATGCCATTAAAGTTAGATTTATTTATTTATTTAAAAGACAACATTTTTAACAAACAATAATTCATTGAACTTTCGAACTGCTCTTAACGACTGTCAATAAGGCCGTTCAATTAATATGCTATTAATCTTAATTAACGTCATCTA
The DNA here is from genome assembly GCA_034693305.1 of Eueremaeus valkanovi. Classification (NCBI taxonomy): domain Eukaryota; kingdom Metazoa; phylum Arthropoda; class Arachnida; order Sarcoptiformes; family Eremaeidae; genus Eueremaeus; species Eueremaeus valkanovi. Next base: position 14,609 of record JAQIWA010001599.1, on the reverse strand, counting down.
AGACTACATTTTAAGCTTAAGTTTTGTGAAACACAAGAAATTCACCAAAATAGAACTAAAGTTTTACCCTGGTTGAAAACCCTAAATGATTTTACTTGTTATTTATTGATTAAGTTTACAAAATCATCATAAATTGCCACATGTCATTTCCGTAAAATATAAAATGATATGGCTCATATGTCAACTGTATACTGTCAATATGTTATACTGATATTTAGTTCTTTTATCTGCTAGAATCAACTGACCCGGAAACATTAATAAAACTCTTTACTCAAGTAATTGAAATACTAATCGGATGTGTATTGTATTGAACTGATGTGTAGTTTACGTTAAGAATGAATGAAAACATGTTTACAATAAAATTCTTATAAGAAAAGAAAAATAGAATAAAAACAGAATATTCTTATTTAAATTTTGAGTAAACTCTTGAATAATTTAGTCTTAAGTAAAGACGATTAAAATGCTAATAATGAATAAAAACTTGAGTTGTAATTCATGCAGAATAAAACTGAGTCAGGGTAACTTTTTCGAAAAAACAGTAATAAATAGTCAATTGTCTGTCAGTAATATTTCTATTTTGTATTTATATCAGTGACGAGCAAAAGGTGAAAGTCATTCATTTACTACATCATTATAGCTGTGTATATTATATCTTACTCATTCTGTGCTATACTGTGTATATCTTATGTGGCTTATCGTCAATTGCGAAGTCAAAGGAGAGGATCTTGACTAATTTTGCTCGTCACTGGTTATAAGTAAATTAAAACTGAACAGAGTATTTGACTTAATCTCTGGTCATATTATTCGTGTATGCTTTCAGTATGTACTGTCAACTGCAAACGAAACTCACCACCTCTTGCATTTCGCGCAAAAATCACTGCAATTATTTGAGTCAAGGTATGAATGTCATAGTCAATTTTAAACCTGAATAGATTTGGGATTTACTTCATTTGATAAGTTGAAAATCTAGTGAAAAATAAGATGAATTTTTGAATAAAAGCTAAAGAGGTGGTGAGTTTCGTTTGCAGTTGACAGTACTGCAAGAGATATGAATAAAGCGAATATTAGGGACGCTTTGCGCCACTATTAATCACTCTCAGCATAGAGTATATAAAATTATACAATTGAACTGGTTCCACTGTTCACTGCTCACTTTTATATTTCAAAAATTGTGATACTTGAAACAACATACAAAACAGGATATTGTACAGTCTTGATCATAGAAAAAGAGTCCTTGTCTGTTCTATAGACATATTGATATTTTGTTTAAACGAAAATAATTTGCAGTTATTTTTATTAACACTTATAATCAAAATCAGTAATAAAGTGAATCTCACTCTAAAAGTGACTCAAATAGTGAAACAATTTAGACATTCAGTACTTTATTATAGCTGTGCTAGTATTTCTAGTCTAGACAGACACCTACTAAAATAGTATAACCTGACACTTTTTCTGCGATCAGAACTTTACAACTAGGTCAAGTTTTAATATAACCTTATTTTTTGAAATTTATTATTTTGAGAAATATTTCTATTATATACCATGAGAATCAATAATGTATTACAGAATTATTCCATATTTTCCTAACAAAAAATATATCTTCAGAATCAAACTCTTATCAGATTATTATAATATATAATATTCTGAAAATATTTAATGGATTTTGTTATAAGAATATTCAGTTACTTTAGATTCAGTGAACAGCAAAGCTCTTCAACAAAGCTATTTTATATCCAGGTATTTATGGAATTTTTCAAATATGTTGCAAACAATATACTAAAAATAGTTTACATTTATTTATAGTCTATTGAACTCTAAATAATATTTTTAAAAGAGGATCTAGCATGATTAAGAAACTGGATCATGTCGTTCACCGACCTTTGTCCTTGATAATTCAATTGAATGTTTGTTGATATTTGCTTTCAAGTCAATTGTCAAAAAGTTGCAAAAAATATTGAATATCGATAAGAATATCGAGACATTTGAGACATATTTTGCCTTAGGGATGGCCAAGGGCGTATAGCTAGGTTATTTAAAGTGGCCATTTTCCCAAGAATTTTCAACTCCTCTCTTAGCTAGGTGAAGTTTTGGGCACTCTGTTGAGCTTAGGAACCACACAGCCATTTGTATAAAATCCGCTTTCCTCTATACTCGCTAGGTTTGCTAGCTTGGTCATTCCTAATATTTCTCATTCAATATAAATCATGATTTTATCAATAGTTTTGTCAGAATATATTGATTTTCTTCTGAGTTATATTTTGATTCAAATCAGTACAGTATAGATCAGAATAAAAAGTATGCTGATAACTTATTGACAAGTATTTATAGTGGACTACAATAAGAAAATTATTCGACTGGAAATATGATTAGAAAAAAAAGTAAGAAGTTTCTATTTTTATGACACATCTATTCTAACATCAGAATTGACATTCGGCTTCACTTAACTTGTATTGAATACCAAAGTTCAATAAATTCAATAAGCTAGCTAGCCTAAATATAAAAATTGGTAATTCCTTAATTAAAATATTCCGGGCATTCTGAAGCATAACATTCCAAGTTAATATTTATTTGAAATCGTGCTTACTCTTATGAAAAATACTTTGCTGTACCTCAGGCTAAAATAATTAATGAGAAAACAATTTGTGAAAACTTTTGTGAAAATAGTAATTAAAAATTTCTTATTTTATTTGAGTTTAAATAATTAAGCAGAGATACGCAAGGTCATATGGCAACAGAATTTCTTGCGCTAAAATTATTCTGCTTTTCGGCCGATACCCCAAATGAATCGGAATCAACTAGCTATTTATTTTTATAGAGCAAGATGATTTTAGAGAGCATCTTGAAATTGGAATAAATGATAGATGCAATTGATCCCTGACCTATAAAAATCAAAATCACATCATTCTATGCAACTATACTGTTGAGCAAAATATAGTTTCAATAGTATAAACACATTTTTCCCGAATATTCTTTCATTTCATTTATTTGTTTGTATTCAGTGTTTGACAAATAACTGTATGAGTTATATAAGTGTGGAATGAATTGTGACCTGGATATAAACACTCAGAGATGAGTTGAGGCTCAATATACACATTTTATGCAATAATATATTAATATCGATCCTATTCATTAATGTGCAAGGTACTCCGATAAAAGTAATTATCGAACTTGCATTCGATTAAGATATTTATAAAAAATAATTAAATTGATAAACATAGCGAAGATATTCCTGAACAGAGCAAGTGGATATGAAAATTTATCTATCCTGATCATATGAATTTTTATATTGGTAATTTTATGCTTATATTTATTATTCAAAAAAAATATTATAATACTATTAAACTTATATAATATTGAAAAATCAATTTATTAAACAAGAAATAAAAGACAAAAATAAGATGAGCAAGGTAATTCTGCAGCAATATCATTATCTTTCATGAAAAGTGTGGGAAATTTTCAAACTAGGTTAATTAGTTTTATTTATATATCACATTGTTTATTACTTGGTATAGTAGTAATGTATTAAATTGACATTTATGACCTACCTAGTTAATTCAATCACACGACTGAACATCTTATTCAATCTCATTATTTCTTTTCCTATTATTTTATTTCTTAGCAAACAATTGGATGTTTTTTCTCCGAAATCGTCTTTATTTTCATTTATTTCTGTAATATATCTTATTTTTTTCCATTATTTTCATCGCCAATCAATTTATATGCCTTTCCTTTGTTTTGCATCCAATTGTTGAATGCAATTGTTTTTTGTTTGATTAATTGGATTTGAACAGAGATGCCCAGAGAGTAACATAACATTAAAACTTAAAAATGTAACAAGCATAATTGGTACAGTCTCGATAGTAGAAAAAGAGTCAGAGAATGTTGATATTCTTGCGTACATTATTCCAAGTATATATTATTTATAAAGTGAGTCTCACTTACAGTTCAATTCATATTTGCTCTGCATTTCAGTAAAGAGTGACTCAAATAGAATGAAATCTCCAAATAATAGAAAGCTTTATTCTGGACAACAATCGCAGGTCATTAATCTTGTTAGCTGACCTTCTCTGTACAGACGTGTTGTCAAATGTGTGTTCAACTCTGAGTAATACCTTTTATCTTATTTTTGAAAATTTCTCATCTCTTTCGAAGATTTCATATCAGTTTTGAATCAAATAATTGTTTGAATAAAAGTTTTAATTATTTTAATTTCAAATCTTGTGCTAAAAGTTTATTCGATTTCAAACTGAAATATAATCTTAGAAACAGATAAGAAATCATTAATCATATATCAGGTATTACTCAGAGTGAAGCACACATTTGATTCATTGTCTGTACAATAGATTATTTACTAATTGAAAACTAATTAAAAATATATATATATATTTATATTATAGTAATAATAATTATATTCTGCAAACATATCCGGGTAGAAAGCTGAAATGAGTAAGGTAAACATATACTAGGTAAATATAATTACAAAGATTAATTTTATAATAACTTTATGTTGGCTTAATTTTTAATTATTTTGTCCAAAGCTTTTGTTAAAATATTATTATTATTTGTGTCAACAGAAAAAAAAATTTCAATTAAATCTCTTTGACTGTCATTATTACGAAATTACATTTCAGATGAAAGCATTTGAAAGCATATATTTTTTTTATGAAAAAAAGTAATAATTTTTAATAATAAAAATTTTTATTTTTACAAAAAATATAACATACGATATAGTAATGTAAAAGGAAAGCGCAAACTCTTAATCATTATATAGAATATTCTCTAACTATATATTTGTATTAAATACGCGAACAGAATATTCTTCTCTAACGCTTCAGTCAAAGCACTTCTCTTATCAATACTTATAAGACTAAAACATATTATCATTATTCCCTATAAATTGCTTGAATAGTTTATTTTATCGCTATTTATTAGCTATAATTCCATTCAGGATCAATTCTGAAGGAATTTTGATTACCATGATAAAATATCTATAATATTCCTATCTATATTAGTTAATAATTCCTTTATATATCTTGGTACTTTTCTGTAATATTCTGTATAATTAGCATGTATACATATAATATGACGACCCCAATTTACCTTGATCATTCAGTCGATCCATATCAGATGTCTTCAGGTGAACTGAGTATAGTCCTGGCAGAGAATATGAGCGATCTCAATTATGATTATCTGAATGAAACTACCGAGAAGACTCTTGATAAAAGTCTTTTCGATATCTGGATCATAATTAGAATAATTCTATATTCAGTCACATTTATTGCTTGTGTTGTTGGAAACATCGCTGTATTGCTGACACTTGTCTTCACAAGACGTCTACGAAATGTTACCAACAGTTTCCTCATTAATCTCGCCGTTAGTGACCTATTATTGGGTAAGTTATTAAAAAATAAATAAACCACACACTTTTATTAATCAATATAAATCAATACAATGCAAAAATATCAATATGATCTAGTTGAAAGGTTTCTTATTTACTCTACATAATTCACTCATATCGATATATTTACCTATTTTCAATCTATGATACCAGTATCAAAATGTTATTTGCATTCCTAAACATTAGTAATGTATAGATTGAAGATTATTTGTTCGCTTAGTCTTCAATCTTTAAGCTTACGAAATAAGTTCAAACATTCAGTGATACAAAGCCAAAGTTTAATAAGAAATGTACGAAAAGCAGAATAAAGTGTTTGACAGCTAATATGTTATGTTTTGTATAATTAATGAATTTGTAATTGGATTCACGAATTGTATGAACACTACTGTAGTGTCAATCTTCTCAGTCATATTATATCCTTTATTTCCGTATAAATTAAACGATCTGGATATAGAAGGGGACTAAAAGTAGTTTAGCCAACACAAGATATATTTATAGGCTATATAAATACCGGGATCATTTATTCAGCTAAAATGAATTAGCTAGAATAAAAATATAACGGTTTTTAATTTGAAATATTTATTGTGAAGAATCAATTTATTGAATAAAGAGCCTAGTTCAAATTAATTATATTAAGTAAAATTATCGAGCGGAAAATTTACATCCCTTAAAGCATCCTGTTAGATGCATATATGAGGCTGCCCTCGGTAGAAGGTTATGTGCATAAGTGTGTAGTTCTATTTGATAATTAATATACCATGCTAACGCTAAAAATCGTGAACTTTTGAATATTTTATGCATTCTATTGACTTAAGCGCATTTCAAACTTTAATTAATTAAATATAGTAATAATTGAAAAAGTATCAAGATCATTAATATTTCATGAAAATTTACTTTTAAAGTGCATTATAATAATAGAGTAATTTTAATTTGAAATTATTTAGAAAGCTTAATTTGTTAAAAGGAATGAATTCACATTTATTTTTAGAGCAAAGACAATTTATTCAAGTGAACTTCTTCAATTATTTTTATTCACACTAATGAGTATCAAATGAAATCGTATACAAACAAGTATATAAACAAGTTTATTTATTAGTATATAATTATTTTTAATGATGTTCTCAGAATAATCAAGTTTTTACTCGGCTTCCATAAGAAAAGAGGAGTATAGTTTTGTAGTTTTGTCATCCTATCTCTTTATTAGTAGCGGGATAAAAACTCGTTATAAATAAAAGGATGAATTATATAGTGTAATTTAGAATATTCTTTATTATTAACGGCTAAATTAAATATTTTTACTAAGCAAGGAGTAATTTCAATGCAAGTAAAAGAGTAAAAGTTAGAAGGGAGTTCGGGGTTTCCTCATGACCAGAGTGAACCAGGCTTAAGAGAATGATCTCTGCGGGTTTAGGGTTAAGACAATTATCGTTAGCCTGTAAATCCAAAAAATTCTTGGTAGCTAAAAATTTGTGCATCTGTGTCACTTAATATTTTATGAAGCGGAGTTAACGTAGTACTGTACCAGCCTTGTTTCGGTGTATTCAAACAACACAGATAATTATGTTGACTCAAATGATTTATGTTATATTTTATTCAACTTTCAGGTGTGTTTTGTATGCCATTCACCTTGATTGGTTCAATTTTGAAGAATTTCATTTTTGGAACAGTGATGTGCAAGCTCATTACATATTTCCAAGGTATGTATAGAAAATCAATATAATCAATATTTTATTTGGGCTTAACTCAAATGAAGTTTTTAGTATTTGCATAAAACAATTGTTTTTAATACACATTGAAAAGCAGAAAACCATGAATTCACTGCTTGCATAGACATTGTTGACAGTGAGCTTATGATCTAAAAATGCACTATACTGCAGTTCTTTTTGGCCCTTAGTGGTGACAGAGCACTGTAGATGTACCTTTGTGTCCACTATGAGACTCTCTTACATATCGATGTTATAGAGCGAGTCTCACAGTTGACACAATAATACATCTACGGTGCTTTGTCACCACCAAGGGCAAAAAAGAACTGCTGTATAGCTAAAACTATCAAAAAAATAGTAATCAAAAATCAAAATCAAAAATAATTGTAAGGAAGAGTTAGCCAGCAATTAAAAAAAATAAGTTCAATACTGAATGTTAAGAATTCTATTGAATTATTAGTCAAATAATGCAAACATAGAACGAGTGCCACAAACAAACGATAGACTAGTCCATCACCTTGTTTGAAAAATTAGAACTTTGTGAAAGAGATCAAATCCGGAACCACTATTAGTAACGCATTGAAATTTTATACCCTGACTCAAAAAAGATCTTCTTTGTCAGTACATATTCCAAAGAATATTATTTTTTTTCATCTTTTCCCAGAAATCTATTCAAACAGATTTCCCATACATTTACATGTGTTTACACTTACAGTGCATTACATTAATTATTATGTAATACAGTATATAAAAGAAAATTTATGCAATTCAGTGAACAATGTCAATTACAATAAATAAAGTTGTCTCGCAATACCTGAGCTTGATAAAAAATAATAACAAACATATTCCAATTAGAAAGACCTGTGTAATACAATATTTTGAAAACAAACTACTCAGTTTATCATTATATCATACTCGATCATAATATTGATCAATGACCATGCTAAGATGGCCTAATTATTACACTGTAATTATATTGAATGGGAAACAAAAACTAATGAGCAGTGTAGTCTCATTTTACGGTAGACGTAGACTAGATTAATGATAAATAAACAATAGAAGAATTAGTATTTCCATCCAGGCTCTACTTTCGCAAAATTGTCTTTATTTTTCAAATTCAGGATCAATTTCAGAGATGCAGACTATGTTGTAATTGTTTTATAACACAGACCATGAGAATAACATATTTACCCAGTGCTCTATTTATTTATCCGGATTAAGATTACATTTAATAGATTTTAATACTTAATAAAAATTTATTGTCTTTTGATAAAAATATTTCTGTAGGTGTACTGTAGGCGAACATAAGAATGTGTTTTCTGCTTGCTTATGAATTATAAAGTTTAATCCACTTAATATTTTGTTCAATAAGTAAGGTGATTTATTATTAAAATTGTATAATCAGAATTGTATTTTGAAATTATATTTACATTATCCGGATTACATTTTATTTTTATGCTCGAAAAGCTTATTTGAAAAATCTTCCGAACTTTTAATTTAGAATACATTGCAATAATACTCTAGCATACACTGGCATTAACCTAGATATAAAATAATTTCGGTTACCTAGATTTTTACAATGACCATGCTAAGATGACCTAGTTATTACTCTGTAATCATATGAAATGAAAAACAATGTAATCTGAGCAGACTAGTTTTATTTTACGGCAAACGTAAACTAGATTGAAGATCAATAAACAATGGGGAGTTTTGTAATTTAATCCAGGTTAGAGATACGATATTGGTCTGCTAAAATGTCACTGGCATGTATTCTTCTCTGCCAAGCACATATTGAACACGAATGCATGCTATGCTTTTTTAAGTAATCAGCGTCAAATAGTGTAATATGTAAGCAGTTTGTCCCGGATAATATTCTATATGAATATTTGACACTGACTACAGTCGACTGCGAAAGAAAATAACTAAAATGAGTAATTTTATCTCCACTGCAATACATACACCCATACATTACTATGGGTGTATGTATTGCAGTGAAGATAACATTACGCTCTTTAATTATTTTCTTTCGCAGTCGACTGTACTTACAAACAAACCATAGCATGCATTCACGTTCATTATGTGCTTGACAGTGAAGACTACTTGACAGTGATAGTTGGGTAGAGGGATATCGTTGCAACAGTACACTCGCACAATTATTTTCTTCTTTCCAAATCAGATCAATTCCAGAGATGCAGACAATGTTTTGATTTATTATGCACTACAGAACATGAGAATAACATTTACCCAATGCTGTATTTATTTATCCGGATTAATTCTTTATTCAATAGAGTTTAGAACTCAATAATTATTTATTGCTTTTCATGAAAATATTTTTGTAGGCGTACTGTAGGCGAACATAAAAATGTACTGTATTTTCTGCTTGCTTATAAATTATGAAGTTTAATCCACTTAATATTTTGTTTAATAGGAAATGTCATTTATTATTGAAATATAAAATTGTATTTTGAAAGTACATTATCCGGATTATAATTTATTTTTCCTCAAAAGCTTTTTTGAATAATCTTCTAAACTTTAAATTTTGAATAATTTGCAATTATACTCTAGCACACTCTAGCATACACTGGCATACTTTCGAACCATTATACTTAAAAACCTTTCAGATTATTATCAATTTTATTCTTCTTTCAAATCTGAATATTAAAAATAATTGCATAATACTTATGATGTAAAGTACAGATATAAGATCATTACTGTGTGCATCAATACAAGTAATGTAATTGAGTTAAACTTAAAAACACAATTCAGCTTAAGTTTGAGATTACAATTTCTTAACTGGTTAATTTATTAAAAATACAATTTATTTGATTTTCCAATTATAATGAATTTATATGAATTCAAAAAAAACTAAATTTAGGGATGAGCAAGGTATAGACAAAATACTCCGTGATGAATTCAACTTTCAATTGTCTGGAATATCAATACTCAGTAATAGCTATTTTTAAACTCATTTTAAACTCAGCTTTCATAATTAATAGGAGTATATAGATTTGTTTATCATTCCAACTTTTACCCCATTAATAACGTCTATTAGATTTCAAGCACAGTTTTTATTTCTTGTCTGTACAGTGATTGTACAGTATTAGTGATTGTTTGAAAATTAATTTACATTATTAATACATTATAGCCTTAATCCTATAGCTATTTCAGTTGGTGTGAGCGCCTGGACCCTGGTGACAATATCATTCGAGCGTTACTTTGCAATATGTCATCCGTTCGAATCGCGCAGTTGGCAAACAATGTCACATTCGTATCGTGTGATTGCATTCATATGGCTGGCAAACAGTCTGCTTATGAGTCCCATTGCACTGTTGAGTCAACTCTTGCCAACAAAATCAACAGGTATTGTATGGATTGGAAAAACAATTCAGAATTTTATATTTGCTTTTGACGTATAAACAAAAAACAACAAAATCTCTGTCAAAACAAAATGACAAAAAAGTGACAAAAACTGAAAATTATTTTCATTTTGAAAGCAAAACACATCCGAGTATTGAATTGATTCGACGAAAATGCTTGTCGAAAAAGTACATAGACTTAAAAATTGTAGAATTTATTAATTGATTGCTCAGCAAATATTTAGCAAGATTATATTCTAGTAAAACTCAACTGTCTTATATCCATTAGGATTCTGAGATTTACAACATGTTCCCTCTGGTATAGTAGTCTAGTGATTGGCCATGTTTATTCAATAAAATCAATATTTTTATTCTTTATTTATGACCCTAATGAATTGAATTCAACAACATCTGAGCTTATTTGAATTGAAAATCAATGGGTATCCACCAATGCATTTGAAATGGGGTTGACTTTTGTTTTGAAAGAAGGCCTTCTTTACACTATGCGTCACATTGGTGTGTCGATACACCAAGTTTTGATTGTAGTGTAGTAGTGAGTGTCAATCAATCATAGTTTAGTGTATCGACACATCAATGTGACACATAGTGTAAAGAAGGCATTATTTCAAAGCAAAAGCGAACCTCATTTCAAATCCACTAGTTTCCACTGTAAACGAGTATATGTATACAGGATACTCTATTTTTATTATAAATGACATTTCTAACCTTTGTTGATATTTCTTAGAAAAAGATGAATTTTTTCTTAAATAATACCTATTCTCAGAAGGAATTCAACTCATTTCCGAATATATTTTAATCATTTGATAAATTCTATGAATATCTGATTAAAAGTTTTTTTATTCAAATTTGATGACAAAATATATTTGTATTACAAAAGCATAGATAGTATGAATAGAGAAAAAATAATCATATTTTTCTGCTTTTTATATTCCAGCATAATTATTTTTTTGCTGACAAAATCAAAAATGAATAATATGCAAGATAATTTGATTAAGAATTTCAATTAGAATTATTTTCGCATTTTATAAGGAAAAATTTGAATAATAATGGTAAACATGAGCAAGCTCGCCGAGACAAGATTTATCGTGAGATGAATATATAAAATGTGAAAATTTAGAAGGAATACTGTGTAAAAGTTTTTGTTGCAATCCTGAATTTAATTAGTTTTATTGATTTTTTACCTAAAGAATAATAATTAGTCGACCAAGCTTTTAATTTTAACTTGCACAAATATTGTGGATCATTATGCAGTATAAGTCTTTCTATGAATTGAACTCTATATACACTCTATATATTCATTACGAGTATGTGTTGCGTAATAGAGATATTTATGCTCTGTTTGTGACATTCAGTCATTAACATTAAATATATCTATACCTCTAATGGACACAATAAATTGTGACGGGTAAAGTGCTTTTGGATGCTTCCAGATGCAAAGGTTATTGTAACTTTTAAAATACTACTTAATGGCGGAAACTATATCAATTAGATCAAGATTGCATAATATTTGTCCTGATTAAATAATATAATATCAGCATTTATAAAATCAAATCTTAACTTGATTATTTTAGAACATATATTATACAATTCTGCTATAATTGCCAATTAAACAAAAAGGCCTCTTATGATTTTAATAATCAAGCTGAGAATTAAGTAAGCACAAATATTCAATACTGTGCGTAAACCTTGGGTAATATATTTTAACTTATTTTTTCTTAATTTCTTTCAAATATTTTATATTGAATCACCCTGGCAGTGGCGCACAAAGTTAAGGAGCACCGAGACCGGTTAGCGCTGAGAGTGAGCTACCAAGCTAATGTGTACAGTCTCTTAAAATAACAAAAACTCTATTCTATTCTATATTTGCTTTGAATGAAATAAATTGCAAATAATTTATTAAATATAAAATAAATTTTATAATAAAATAATCAAAATTCTAAATATTATTCGGTACCAAAATTTTTATCAAATATTCGAAAAAGATGTGAAATTATCAAAAAAATATAAATTCATTTTGATTTCACAGTTGGAGCACAGAATATATGCCACACCTGTACTAACATAAACTCTGCCATTTATTTTCGCTTATTTAAAATATTTGAAAAAAAACTTTTGAAAAATTCTTTTGAAAACATTTTCTATTAAATTCTTATTTATATTATTCGCATTCAAAGGCAAATACAAGTGTAGAGAAGTCTGGCCGTCAGAATACAGCGAAGAAATATTTAATTTGCTTTTAATGCTATCACTACTGATAATACCATTCATACTAATGGCCATTAATTATGCGCTCATAAGTAAAGAACTCTACGGCAGCTCAAATACGTTTCAGTCCCAAAAGAGAAAGAATAATGAGGCAAACAACCATGTTCAGTTTAATGAATGCACGTCGTCTGCTATGAATGACAGCTTTAACAGTAAGTTTCGCAAAAAGAATTATCCACATTAAATATTGAGCAAGCTTCTTTCACAGATAACGTAACACCGGATAACTATCACAGACAAAAAGTACTCATTGATACGCAGGTTAACGGTAACCAAGGTGTCACAGCTAAAAGGGTGCGATTGGGGTAGGCCATTTTACTATTGTATGAAATTGCAAGTTTCCTCACACATCCCCATTGACTATCCCTACATAAATCAATGTAAGATAAACTAAACTTTTAATGGCTTTCACAGCAACTCTCGTCGTGTAAGCAACCAATTAATCAGCAAAAAGCGAATAATAAGAATGTTATTCGTTTTGGTACTGGAATTCTTCGTTTGTTGGACTCCGGTCTATGTTATTAATATCGGATCACTTTATTGGCCAAAACAGGTATATCAAATTAGCATGATCACTTTACTCATATCAATTGCACATGTATATTTTCTGAAATAAACATTCTTAAACAAAATATATTTTCACTAAACAAGGTTACAAATATTTTCATATTAGTGGAAATCAACTTAATTTCAAGAAGCTAGGTCAAATATAGCTTTATTAATACAAGGATAATTTTTAAAACTATCTTGTTGAGCAAGGTAAAATAGCGATTTAAATAAAAATGAGCTCTAGTGATGTATCAAATAATTTTATAAACAAGTCTATTTTCCGCATCCCTGGTGATGGAAAATGATATTAAGCTTAAGTCAATCAAACAAATTGAACCGGAATATTAATTAAATTGATTAGTCATACGAATAGAGTTGCCTTAATTAAGATATATTTAATTAATTTCAATGACGAACTCATTTTTAATCAAAATGACTGTCAGAACGTTTCAGGCATAAACGCAATTAAAATGGAATCAAATTAGATTGGTACTGTATCAAAATCTTTGCTAGACAAACATTGCAATGAAAATAGAGAAAAGAAATATTTATTCAATGTTCAAACAGATATAGAGCACAATTTGTGGACCAGTGTCCGAGTTAGGCAGGTTGCTTTTGTAATGCTCGTAAGTATGCTTTCGGGCGTAACTATATTTCTTTACAAAAATCTTTACCAATATAGTTACGCCCGAAAGCAAACTTACCAGCATTACAAAAGCAACCTGCCTAACTCGGACACTGTTGTAGACAGTATTTAAAATAACTGTTTATTTTAAACTATATTTCATTTTGTATTAATTACTTAAGAATTAGTCAAATGAGATGAATCGGTACATATTTTGTAATCATCTTTTATATATCCGCTGAATAATTAAAATAATGATCAATAGCTTTGAATGAATAGAATTCAATGAATACGTGTCTAATGTGTAGAAAAAAAAATTCAATTATAATTTTCGTGGAAACTATTAGTACAGTAAATAATATTTATAATGTACATTGGTTATTATGGAGGATACAGTAGATGAAATTAAACCTATTTTTCAAAATAAATCCCAATGTTAGAGGAGTACTTATTGAGCTCACCTATTGAGTTCGAGCCCTTTACCCGGTTAGCCAAGATTTGTTAGTTGTGATGGGCCCATCACCTGTCCAGTAAATTCTCAGATGCGTACCGCAAGACTCCAGTCTGCAGTCTCTACCGACACCACAAGGTAAAAACAATGACTGTACTCTTATAGCAGAGATAGGCAATGGGTCTGACGACAGGGGGGGTATGCCAAAAAATTTTGCCAAAAGGGGTACAATGAATGACTT
>JAQIWA010001598.1:0-17403 GCA_034693305.1 Eueremaeus valkanovi | reverse complement strand
GAGTTTTGAGCCAAAAGTCGGCCATTTTACCCCCTCCTATACCCCCCCTGACTCGGCCGAGCTTGCACATCTCTAGTCTAATGTATTGCAAAACTCATTAATTTTAAAGTAATTTTAGTTTCGATAGAATGAACGCAAGTATTAGTTATTTTTAACATTATTTCCATTTATTTAAAAGCAATCTTTATATGAATTAAAAGGCCTTTTGGTTTAAAATACTTCAAAATTATTATTTTCCACAGACCCTAAAATTTTTAACCTGTGTAGTTTTTGTACCAGCCAATTTAAATGACTACTAATTCAGATTAGACCTTTAGTAAAGATGAAAGTCTAGAATTGACAATTGAAAGTTCACTATAAGGAAGGTATGATTAAAATTCTTAATTATAATTATAATAAAAACTTGAATTTTATTACTTTCACACAAATATGTGTTCATTAGATATGCTTTAAAAGTATAAAGTTGTGAATGAGCTCTAAGAATAGGTATATTCAACTGCACAGTAAGGAGTGTTAGCTTTTATATCAAGTGTTTAATTAGTTTGTCATTCATTACCCGGAAGTGTATTCTCTGTGAAGACTAATTGGAAGACGTCTTGTGTGAACTCAGGCTCAAAGTCATCGACATTAGTGACCAAAACAGTCAAATCCAAGTCAGTGGACAGCGATGTGGGTTCGCCCAAATCATACGCCTGTACTCTAAGCTCATGTACTCTTTGCACTTCTCTGTCCAAGTGTTTGGCCAGAGTTATAACACCCGTCACGTCATGAATGGCGAACCATTTCCAGTGATTATTAGCCAATGGCCTCAGTTTATACCTAACCATAGCGTTAGAGCCCGAGTCCTCATCTGTGGCCAACACATCCACAACTGCTGAGCCAATGGTCGCGTTTTCGGCTATTCTGACCGTCATATTCGATGGCGGCTTAACGAACACCGGGTTGTGGTCATTGACGTCGGCTATACATACGCGCACTTTGGCAGTGGATGTGCGTTGGGGTTGGCCCCCGTCTGTTGCGCGCACTGTCAGTGTATAGTTGGTTACTCGTCCGCGCAATGAGAATCGACTGAGTAGTTTGGCCCCATTGGGCGGCGACTGTTCCAACTCAAACAGTCGGTCAGTATTGCCGTCTATTATAGCGAAAGAAATCCTTCCGTTCGGTGTATTCGCTGTTCGGAAGAGAAATAATATTTTAAATAATTAGTAAAAACTATATTTCATATGAATTTCGACAATCATTTCAATGCATACCGTCGTCTCCATCAACAGCACTGACGTATGTAATCATATCTCTGATCGGATGAAACTCATTAACGACCGCACAGTCGCCCACTTGTGGAACGATAACTGGAATCTCATCGTTAACATCAGTCACAGTGACTGTAATCGTATTGAAAGCCTTACGACTTTCGCCGGTAATGAATCCGTACTCATAGTTGTCCACCGCTTGTACTAACAGCTTGTACTGAGACATCTCCTCCCGATTCAGAACACCCGATACTACTATCGCTCCCTTTGGACAGAAATTATATGAATTAAAGTATGAATTATATCATTGAATCAATGGCTCAAAAATCAAATACCGATTCTCTATCGATTTTAAACTTCCCGAACGTCGAACTCGAGTCCAATAGATATGTAATTTTGCCGAAAACACCCGAATCCTCGTCCCGTGCGCTGACCTGTGCCACGAGTGAGCCGATGGGCGCGTCCTCTGCGATAACATATGACTGTCTCTGTTCGCCAACAAATACAGGATTGTTGTCATTCTCGTCGAGCACTTGAATGGCTATTAATGCCAGTCCAGTCAGTGGCGGCTGACCGGTGTCTGTCGCCCGAACGGTAACATTAATCCAATTATGGCGTTCCCTATCTATACGCTCAGATACGGCCACTTCTCCCGACTTGTGATTGATTTTAATTAATTGCAATAATTCTTGTCTGCCTTCGAGTGAATATATCACAGACTTATTGGTGTCCAAGTCGTCTGCATTGACGGTCAGTATTGGTGTTCCCGCGACTGCATTCTCAGTGATAATACCGCGATATAAGTGCTGTAAGAATTGAGGCCTATTGTCATTGACGTCCGATATCCTGATTGTCAGTATTGCTGAACAAAAATAAATTAAACAAATCGTCAAAATTGAGAGAAAAAAATATTTATAAAAATTGAATTCTTTTTGCTTTTTGTCCTTTAGTTACGGCCGCTATGTCTTCGACAACCAAATTTAGTTTGATTTGATCCCAGAGCTCACGATTCAGGATTTTTACGACTCTAACGGTGCCGTCAAATGGATTGACAGCAAAACTGTCGACAAACAGGTTGTAAACAACAGTCGCTCCGAACTCATTACGCGCTTCGCTTTTGGTGTAATCAATGGAATATCTGAGCACTGGTTTGTCATCCAGGTCTGGCCACAACTCGGGTTACGAAGTACTGATTGGCCGCATCTTCGGGCACAACAGCCACTGGACTGTCGATAAATTCCGGCGCTTTGTTGTTGACGTCAACTATTGTTATGTTTACTAACGATGTCGACGACCGTTGCTCTGAACCGAAACTCGAGTCCAATGCCATCACATGAATCAGATACCAGAGCTGTTTCGGGTGCGTGCGGTCAGGATCGAGATTAGCGCCGGTGGCCACTGATATGACACCTGAATTGGCATCAATGATGAACTTATCTGAAGCGCCGGAAACTATCCGATAATACACCCGTGAATTGGCGGCCGAGTGGTCGCCGTCGAGCGCCGACACTTGCAATACCATCGACCCGTCCCTTATATCTTCTGGTATTGACTTTGTGTACAATGTTTTCGTGAATACCGGCGCGAAGTCATTGCGATCATAGATATAGACGATTACATTAGTGTCCGAAAAAAGTCGGGGTTCGCCCAAATCGTAGGCCCGAACCGTCAGATTTAAGTTTCGGGAATCACTTTTAAGGCCAGGTATTGATTCGAAATCTATGGGCGCTTTTACACGCAGTCGACCGGAAATGGCATCGATTGTGAAGTTATTTGAGTATTGATTCAATTGATTGGTTTCACTATTAATGAGTATTTCGTATCTAATTTCTGAGTTTTCTGTTCCGAACGCGTCCTCATCGACAGCACTGATACTAATGGGCTGTTCGAAGTCGAAACTGTTCTCATAGAGTCGGGCCTCGTATTTGTCGTGTAAGAACTTCGGCCGACAGTCGTTGTAGTCGGTTATGTTGAGCACCAGTTGAACAGTGTTACGATTGCCGGCGCCGTTCGCATCGCGCGCCTCAACAATGAGGAAGTGTTGGGCAGAGAGTTCGCGATCGAACTTATGGTCAGAGGTCTGGACTGTTATTATACCGGAAAATGGGTCTAAACTCAAATACGAAGACATTTCGCCCCTGATATCTGTGTACCGAATGCCTGCCGTCCCATAAACACCGGTATCTATATCTCTGGCGTTGATTTTGGCCACTGATGTGCCCTTTAGGGCGTTTTCCGGTACAGAACCGTAGTATAAGTCCCGATCGAATTGCGGGATATTATCGTTTGCGTCCTTTGGGTTCAAAATAATTAATAAAAGATTTTTGAATAAAAGTTATTATAATTTCAGTCAAACCTTAATATTGATCATCACTTGCGCTGAACTGGATCTGAGGTTAGCTCCGGTACTGCCAACAGAGCCAGTCTTTTCTGTGGCAATAATTTTGAGCCCAATTTGTTTGATTTTTTCGTAGTCCAGACGCAGTGAATCCCTGACCCTAAGCATAATGGAGGCCTCATTCACGCCCTGAGCCGGTGTCACATAAAACACATCTTCGAGTGCTTTGTTGTCGAACTGCAGACTCAGTGCAAACGAACCGTTGTTTCCCTGATCTAAGTCGTAGACCTGAGGCACAGAATCGCCAACAAAAGTGACCGGCATATCGTTGGGTGCGTTTTCAGGTATTTCTGCCAAATACTGGTCAGACCTGAACTTCGGTATCTCGTCGTTCACATCCGTCAGAATGACTGTCACTTCGGTGGTCACTGTTGGCGGCGGAAACACAGCGACAGTCACTTCTGTGGCCTCTATTTCTAGAATGTAAGCGCCGGCAGAGTTATCGACACTATTTATGGCACTTTCCCGGTCCAGACGACCGGCCACTGACACAACACCAGTGTTTTGATTGATTGAAAACAGTTTGTTATCGCCTTTGAGTATACGATATGTCACAGCATTGTTGACACCTCTGTCCCCGTCGACGGCCGTCACCGCAAGAACGGGAGAACCAATCGACAGATTTTCGGCGATTCTGGTCACTGATGGCACGAATGTAAACACTGGCGGCTCGTCCTCTGCGTCCTCGACCTGTACAACAATAGCCGTCGTAGCCGTATGTCTCTCCCCCTCTACGGCCCGGTCTATGGCTAACACTTTCAACTGATATATGGATTTGCGTTCGTAATCGAGACTTGATATCAGACTTATTACACCTTTTCCTGAATTAAGTATAGAATATATAAATTGGATAAATAAGGCATTTATTGGACTTAAAAATAATACAATTTCTCAATCATTTCGATAGAAGTCTTCCAATAGTTTTAAGTGGTCTTCAGTTTTGCAATAATTGGGTAAAAAGTTGTCGAAAAGGCATTCAATGATTTGTTTATATGTTTTCGACTCAAAGTCAGGAACCGTTGACTTAATTATTCTCCAATTTTTCATTAAACTATTGAACGAAGAAATGTTTGAAAACTTTTCTTTAATTAAATCCCAATCGATATCACATTCACTGAAGAAATTGTATTTAAATAAACAGTAAATCAGTTTCGATGAATCGCTTTTAGACCACTTGTCAGACATGAGGTCAAAGTTGGCTACTTTCCACTTAAGATTTCTGTTCCAATGGCGTCGGACTTCGCGGTCACATCTGTTCAATTTCGCCAAATCTCTGACTTTTATATATTCAATATTTTTAGTGAATATGTGTTGAGTCAAGTCATTAGTATTTAATACTATTTTCAAAGTATTTATTAACTGTTTGTCTTCATCTGAACTCCATTTTCCCGTATGATACGGCTCGCCATTAAAGTTAAAGTTATTGGTAATTTCCAATTGTATACAACGCGGATAACAATTGAATTTTTCTGCAATTTTAGTCCATTTGCTCTTATATACAGAATATAATTGTCTAATCACTTGTCTATCGCTTTCGTTCACATCTTTTATCCGTTTTAACGGACAGAACATTCGTCTGGACTTATATACGACATCATAGAGCGTACGATTGGGTAAATCCTTCGCTAATCTCAACAAAAAGTTCTCTCTTTTCACGAAATCTCTGAACTCTTTTCGGTCTTTTTTACTGTATTTATCACTGAATGCAAAAAATCCTAATAAACGGGTTTTCATGTCTTCATTGCATTTGAATTCATCACAAAATCTAATCCAATTCCTCTCTAATAACATCTCTTCTTCTTTACTATACTTTCCTTTAATTACTTTTATATTATTTTCTTTTATTATTTGTTTTTCATATCGACTAAACATAATAGGAATCAATTGATGTAACTTTGAATCACTTAATAGACTGTTATTCACATAAATATGATTACAATTAGTATTGCTTTCAATCAATGCATTGTTTGAATCAGTTTTGGGACTAATATTCAAAGCATTCATACAATCAATGGGTTTATCACTACTTATTTGATTCAATCCTTTCCTCTGATTGTCATTCAAATCCATTTTACTGTCCATTCGTTTGACAACAAATCCTTTTCTTATAATTAATTCATTTCTATTCAAACCATTCATACAATCAATTGGTTTAACAGTAAAACCATTTCTATTATAATTCAGTTCATTATAACAAACATTATTTAAATCTATTTTATTATCCATTCGTTTGACAGTAAATCCCTTTCTCTTCAGTAATACATGTCTTCTCTTATTCTTATTATTCGTTTTCATAATTAATATTAAAATATTTATAAATTATTTTAAAACACAAATCAAATCAAAATAGACATCAATTATAACGTAATGACAGCAATAATAAGCACATGTTTTGATTGTTTGCAAACATTTCGTTTAAAATTGGTTTCAAAATATTCATTCAAATACAACGTAAAGGGTTTCATAAATCTGTTCATTGCATTGTTTTATTCAAAATTAAAAGATATTATTTTATACTCTAATTCGGGTCAGTTTTATGAAATATCTGAACTACCTATACCGGCTCACATAACTAGATTTGAGCTAGGCTTTTCTTGAATTCATCCTGATTTATGTAGACTAGATGAACTTAAATTATCTGCTCGGGTATGATTTTAGAGATAACCTAGTATAAAATGTAATTACCTAATACAGTAGCTTCAACTAAGTCAACTAGCTATTTATTCTGTATCAATACCCTTCTCATTTTGTGATTTATGTATTGCGTAATTCATTCGATTCAACCTATATTTGTTTCCTGACGAGTGAGTCAGGAAATATCAAGATCATTGTTTATTCGCCTATTCATGCATGTTCAATTCTATTTTTATAGTAATACTGATCTCCAGAGGATTTCAAACCTTTTTGCAAACATATGGAGACATGGATTCACTGATTGCCTGAATGTGCTCTACTTTTGTTTAATATAAGCAATGTTTATCTAATTGGTATAATCAAGCCAATTTACGTTGACCATGCAACATTATTATGTACTCCAATTCAGTTGTACTCAGAGCACGCAATACTATAGAGACTATAAACACGCAATCATACGAAACAATGTATAATAAAAAAGGAAATCAGAAATAATAAGACAATTCTTAACATAAATACATTTATAGATGTTTTGGGCCTTAAGTATGAAAATAAAAAATAAGTTATCAGAACATAATTACTAATAATTTGCGCTGAATTCTGGATCGAAAATAATATTCAACAGAATATTCTATTTTCACATTTCTATGGATAAGATTCTGTTTAACTGATATAAAAGCCATTATATTCTAAAAAGTTCTTAAGTATACAGAATATTCTTATTCTTTAAGTATATTCTCGATAAGGCATTGAATAGTATATACTCTGTTAACAACCATAGTATGAATAGTATTACATAAACTGTAAGAAATTGAATGAAATAAACAATTTTTATGTATATATGCAATATATACAGAATATTCTGTACGCAAGTGCTGTAATGAACTTTTCTCGTATAGAACTTAACAGAATATTTCTGCTATTCTTTTCGCTTCTCTTATATATAGTGCAAAAATTTTGTTCTCAAATTCAAAACAGATTTCATCTCTCGATATAGTGATTGTCTGTCAAATAATTTTCACTTTCTTAAAGTGATTTCAAACATATATTTCAATATTTTATTGACTGATATATTGGTTGAGAATATTTTTTTGTCGCTTATAATCAAAAATCTCACACAATATTTGAATTGTGAGCAAATAATTTGTGAACTTATTCTTCATTTTTCTTATATATTTTGAAAAATCTTCTGATACTTAATCTTTTCAACATTTGTCTCACTTATCATATAATTAGAAAATATTCGTAAAATATTTCTTTTGACACTTAATTCAAAACAAAATAAAATTTTTTGATTGCTTTGAATCTGAACTTAGAATAAGTTTTTGTCGAATCGATTCTGTTATATCGATAAACTAATTCTCTATTCAAGTGAACTTATCCACGTTAGCTGAACAATTTTTCAACAAAGCATTGGTAAGTTTTATATTCATTTTTTATTGAGAATTGATTTTGTTAAAGATTTTTCAAGTAATTTGAAATTTATTTTTCTGTGTATTTCTGAATGATTTTTTTGTATTTATTTTTATAATACTTTAGTATAAATGTAGAGATAATACAAGAAACTACTCAATCATTTAATACAGTAATTAATTAGGAAGAGATTTATGGGATTAGGAAAAGTAGTTTTTGAAACATTTCTATTATTGACTGAATATTATGTAATGTATTCTAAACGAAAAAATGTATTTTTTAATTAAACTAAAGAATATATTATTAGATAAGCGAAAGAGCTTTTCATCCGAGTCTTAAAGCTTTATTCGCTGCGAATATGAAACTAATGCTTACTTTCATTAAATATAAGTTTTATTTCCCTTTTATCGTCATCTTCTAAAACAAGACTCAATTAACTAATATTAACTCATTTTATTATTTTGATATTTAAGAAGAAAACTAATAATCAGGAATATTTTGAATGTCGAATACCCTTGCATACACACAATTAACATCCAGACCCATTCACTGACTAATTCCCCACTTAAGTCCATAACGAATAATCATTATATTTGTAACCAATTATTTCAATAGAAATTTTTTTTGAATAAATTATTTGTAGGGATGTGCAAGGGTGGTATAGACAAAATGCTCCCTGGGTTTTGAAATTGACAAAATACTTACTCTGAACACTAATTTGATTACCTTTAGAGACTCTGATTTATGTGCAATAACTAGATATGATCCAAATAGTACAAAATTGATGATAACTTGGACCAATTTCTTCAACTTTGACCGATACATACAGTAAGCCATATATAGTTGATGTCTACGAATCAGAGTCTCTCAACTCAATTAAATTAGTGCTCAGAATAGGTCAACCAGTGCTTAGATTAATCCAATTGATAAGTTCTGTTTGTGTGAATAGAAAGAATACCTGGTCAACATTATAGTAGTATCATAGAAGGAGGAATTATAGGAGGAGTAGAAAATTATGATTACTTTATTGAGCTATCAAATTTGTCCTTCCTACTATAAATAGATTTCATATTTTATATTAATATTTTAAAATTGGGATAAAATTTCATTTTAAATTGGTTCAGACTAATTTAATAAGCTTTCTCAGTAAACTACCTGTATCATATCCGTTATTTACTGTGCTAGTGCAGAATAAATATACTGTAGGAAGATGATTTTGATGAAAGCCTATATTCACTCTGCAATCTCTGAGGTATTTTGTGACTCATGTGATTTGTAATGAGAAAGTTAACTTTTCACTCACTGGTCAATCATTACATAATGTGCACACATTTCTAGATAATTATAACAGGGTTGAAAAGTTAATTTATATATGTGTGTGGGTTATAATTTGAGTGTTTTATCAATATTTCAAATAAAGAATTTCACTGAAAAATCCCAAAATTGAATGAATGAATAAAATCTTTTTTTTGTGAATAAATATTTCAATAAAACGCAAAGATTTTCTGTATTTTGTTTTTATTATTTTTCAGATTCTTTAGAATATAAAATATATACAGAATTTGTATGCATTAATATTGAGTATAAGACTTATTGTGTATGAGTTACAGAACCACTTCATACCATTGAGGCTAACATTTGATAAATAAAATTCTTTTTATTTTCACTTCTTTTCTAAAAGCATTTTATTGGCAAATAATTTATAGGAAAAATGCGATAAACTTTTTGAGAGTTAAATTAGTATTGCATTAGTATAGCAAAGGAGTTAAACGTTTTATACGAGTATATTAAATGTAAATAAGTGTGAAGTGTATTATAAAACTGTATTTTCCGTTATAATTCTGATAAGTGTAAACACGTCTATCAAAAGTGACTCAACATTTAAGTGACTTTGATATTAGACTTCAACGAAGAGTTTAATTCTTTAATTATTGATTATATAATTAACTATGAATTTAGAAGTTATGATGAGTTTTGGTTTTATTTTTTAACCACTTTTCAAAATATTATAGAAAGTATTGAAAATTTAATTTCGATTTAAATTCTTTTTATTTTGCATTAAATTTTTGTTTGTTTTAATTCTTAGCAGAATTTCTGATAAGACAACCGAAAGCAAACATAAGGTTTTATACAGAATATTCTCATGAGTTTATCCCAAATAAATGAATAGTTTTTTACTTAAAATTTCAGAATTTTACTTATGCTATAAATTCTATATGACTTCAGAAAATATAATTAAATTTATAGAATGGAAAGAATTGGTTATATTTTTAAAACAAACTTTTTAATAGAAAAAATTTTTCGATCGAATAAATAATTTTTATTATTTTATTTGTTGAGAAATTTTTCTGACCTTAAGATCTTATTATAGTATAAATAATAATCAATATTACAAAATGTATATAATTGACCCGGAATAAGGAATCAACAAATATTTATCAATGATATGATACATGAGCTCATTCATAATGACAGACAATTTGCTGAATAGTATAAATATACTGTATTTCTATGTAATGTTTGTGAATAGAAATTGTTTATTAGTATTAATACTAAATATAGATAAAAATTATATCAATTATAGTTCAGAAAACATATTAGTTATTCGTAAACAACCAGTCATTGAAGACATTAGAAGACTAGAGGAATATAAATAAGACATTTAATAAGAATATCCATTTGCAAGTGCCAAGGAGAGTGACCTGGGCTAGTGATCTTTTTTATTCATATATTAGAGTTCCTTGTTGAGTTTATGAATGCCTTCAATGAACTTTGTCATTCCAAAACATGGTGGGAATAAGTAATAATAATGTATTGAACTTTTTATCAATTGATATCATATTACAGTAATTAAAGTCAATTCATAAATACATTGTATTTTTCAGAGTTTTGATGAATTTTTTATAATTCAGACAATAGTTATAGTTATTAAGCTTTTGTCGACTGATATTAGTATAATATAATAATAGAAAATAATAGGAATTTTGCAATGAATTAAACATCGAATCCATTAATATAAGTAGTTTACCTGCTTTTTATCAGAGATGTACATAAATTGTCTAGACATGAACCAAGTAGAATTTGATAATTTTGAAAATTTGATGGGCAAATTATATTATCGTTTTACTTGATAATTTGATTTAATGTCAATTGATCTAGTATAATTAAGATTTGAACATCAATTTCTAAATAAACCGGATCCTTCATAAATCAGACCTGGCACAACTTGTTCTGTTCAATTCTGATTCTTAAATAAAATTGGCTTAAAAATACACCCACGCTACTTGATTTTGAAGGTTAATTAGCCCAAGTCATATCGGGTCAAACATATAATTGGTCAAATCAAATCAAATTACTCAGGTTATTTACAATCAGAGATGCGGAGAGAGATGTTAACTGCACAATGCAAGTGTGAGGGTCAAATGTCTTCGGTTATACCGTTGGGTTTGAATGAATGAATTTATTAATAATTAAAGACCCAGTTCACACAACCGAAGCTGATATTCTGCGAGGGGAGTCTAAAAACAGATGAAGAAAGACCACTTATAATTTGATTCTGGTCATATCAAATCGAAGTGCACCCCTTCTGCACCCCTTCTGAAGCTTTGATAATAATTGAAAAATATGACGGATATAATTATATTCGTGGGTTTTGAGCATCCTCCATTTAGAAACTTATAACGAGCGACTTATTATATCAAACAGTGATATAATACGGTTATTACGCTCGTTATAAGTGTACAAGGTAGTACTAGATGAGACTCATACAGTATTTGCCTTTTGATGCGGTCTATTCAGGTTTGACAGATCCAATCAATGCGCGAACAAAGAAAGATCTCTTTTTGCTGTCTATAGAGAAAACTTATTTAAATCAAAGTTTGATTTTTGGAGTCAGAAGTGAAAGCAATTGAATGATAAAAAAATTTATTCATATTTTACTTTTGAGCGAAAAAGTTGTGAAATATTAATATTTGGTTTAATTTGAATGAAAATAAGCTAAAAATTGTTTCATTTAATCTCATATATTGTAATGAATACCAATACAAATAATATGATTATTTAAATTTCAAGTCGTTATGAAAATCTAATTTTTTTATTTGATTTCCATAATAGGATTCAGCGGAATATTAAACTGAATATGTATTCAACAATCAGACCGTGCGGTACATCGATCGGCTGTAAACATATGGCATTCATTATAACTGTTTTATTCATTACGTCTTTAATCACATTAATTGATGCAAAACAAGAAATGGTATTTCCTTTCTCTTTATACTCACTTGAAGTTTAAATTATTAATATTTTCTATAAAAATCAATTAAATGAATGAAAAGTTGTAAAAAGTTTTTCTGTTTAGCTTTACATTCGACTCGTTATATGAGTTAAGCCTATATTTGAAGTAAAATCAATAAATATTTTTCAAACTTTTCTATTGATATCGTATATACAGTAGACTTATATAATACCAATATATCTATAGTTTTGATTGAGTTTATTCTTCTATAGAATAATTGTGAAAAATATTTCGTTCATTTCATTGCCTTTTCTCAGTCAATGGGTTTGAAAACATATCAAAACTATTGTTATAATAGAAAAGAGTTTTTATTCTATAATTCTAAGCTCACAGTCAGTCTGACAAATAGGTTAGTAATAATTGTCATTTTTTTATTGGCGATTCTGTTCCCATCACTTCCCACATCATTTTAAGAATGATTTTCTCTCAGTCTTACGGATTACCACAAAATACGTGATTTAAGAAAAATGTTTTTCATTTTATTTTATGTCAGTTAATGTCAAAAGTTTCGGCTATTTGTTAGTGAAATGTTGAGAATATTAGCAAATTTTATGTTACTTTCTATCAGAATATTCGAACTGAATAACCAATGAATAAGATTAGGAATTCGAAGTCTTGATGTGTGCAAGGGTCAGATTTTGCCAACAAAATAACACTAAGATTTTTTCTTTTTATTAATTACAATAAATTCTATTCAGAATAATTCGTTTATTAGAATTCTACCATGCACTCTTTTCGATATTACAAGCTTGATAAAATTCTGTTTGCACTAAATGTCTCACATGATTTGAGCTGGAAACATTTTAGAAAGCACTGATTGTTTGTATTAATAATTACTGTAGTCTTGCACATTTCACTGAATTCCGTGAATTCCTATGTTTATCATTCGCTGTACGCTAACAGTGAGTCCCCGATTGACTATTTGTGAGTTTAGTATTAGAGAGAGCTTTACAATAGAAATGAAATATAAAATTCTGCTTCGCTTACAGTTTTCATAATTTAATCTTTACTTTTATGGCTGCATTCCACGCAAAAAGTTTATGAGAAAAATAGGATAAAAAATCTTTTCTAATTTGGAGTGAGTTATACACTATTTGTGAAAATCTCTTGTAATCAACACTAATATTCAACAATTTGTCTCCATTTACACAACGCATACATTATTTATATGAATACATATTCTTATAGAAGATATTCAATTAGAAGAATATTCTGTTTCTATTATTCATCTAATTCTGCTTGACCATACCATGTTCAGATAATATTAAGTGGGCGATAAAGGAGCAGAAATTTACACACATATTGATAATTAACATGAATTTATTCAATTTGCAACAAACGGTTATTTATCTAAACCTCTGCAATAATATGCGTATAATCTGTACTAAACTTATAGAATACCGAAACCGATAGCAACCTAATGGCCGAGCCATCCAAGCGCGCAGGCTTTCTGCCATCGCGGGGCCGGAGGTTCTGGTCTATATTTGATTGGGACGGCGACAGTAGCGAGAAAAGAACGGCACGATTCCTACCTATGCGGGGCCGGAAGGCAGGCTTTTTGCCGATGAGAGGCAAGAAATCCAGCGATCAGTTGGACGGAGATTACGTCGATGTCTATCCGGTTGCTTACGACACCGGCAGAGAAGATATGAATTTTGAGAACTTAGAAAAAAGATCGGCTTTTATGCCTTCGAGAGGAAAGAAAGCGTTTCACGCAATGAGAGGCAAGAAGTCGGCGCAAGACCTGCTTGAATACGACAGCAGTAATAGTAATAATAATTTCAGTTTAGATAAGAAGTCCAGAAATTTTTTCGGAATGAGAGGATAGAGAGTATTAGAGAGTATGAGCACAACACAACTCAATATATGGCTAACTCTTTCTGATAATTGTTTTTAATATTATTTCTTAAAATACAGTATTATTTAAATTGTTTTATACACTAAACTGACCTCTACTCTACACCTGTTCCTAAGGGATAGTTGAAAATAACCTTCTTATAAACATATTAAATAGCCTGGCTCTTTTTAGAATAAATAGAAACTTAGTTATCTTTTGAAGAAATATGACCTGCCTATACTGTAAGTAAAAATGAGCACAGATTAACTTTGATTATTTAGAGTGGGTACAATTTGATTCTTCCTATATTTTAGAACATTTAATACAAAATCATAAATACTGGAATACAAGAAGGTACTTTTCAATAACCTTGTTTATAAATTTTTGTTAACATGTATGGCCAAGGTGAACGTACATTTGGGAATGCGGGGTATTTTGTTTGATTCGAATTTACAGAAGTACTCTGTAGTTCATATTATTTCTATACATTTGTTTCAGTTCCAGGACAAGTTTTATTATGGTTGAAACCCCGGTCATAACTAGTTAATAATTTTTCTTATTATATAAGACATTATGTTTTAAGAATTCTTTCTCTGCCAATGAAAACAATCAATAACTGCATACTATTTATGTGTGTATTTTGAATATAAAATTATTATTAGATTTATTAATAAAATATTTTATGATTTGTTAACAATTAATAACAATTTGTTTAATAAATATTAGAGAATTTGTATTATTAATTGATTATTACTTAACTAAAAATTAAAAGAAAATTGTTTTATTAAAATAAAAAGTTTGCCAAGCTAATTATCTTGAAAGATGATCTTAATTCTTGATAATTAATTTGATTGAATTTTTATGATTACAATAAAGAAATACTTATCAAATGACCTGAAAAGTATAGAAAAATCTAATATTCTTTAATCGCTTATATTTAGGCAACAAATAAACAATAAGTTCAGACAAACAGTTTTCAATTAGACTTAATTATAATCTGTGTCTCGAATGAAAACAGAGATTATTTTGCAGTTTCAGAAGAGTTCGTATTTCTATTGACAGCTTAAGGCCTTAATCTTCAGATGCTTTGCGTCCGACTATACTGTAGTTATAGTGCAGTGAAAATAGAAAATGTTATGAAAATCACAATCAAATGACAAGTATTTAACGGATTTGAAGGTCTCATTCAATTTCTAAGACTGGGCACATCTAAGACATGAAAATATGTGCCATTATAGGACATTTGACCCCAGATGGTCTAGACTTGTCATCATTATATTGGATACGACAATATGGATGACATACTAATGAGTAAACAAAGGCCAAAATCATTGACATAATTGGAACAGAAACTAATCAATCCATGCAGTTATGGTCAGACTCATCAAGGTTGAAGGTCCCAGCATCAACCGGTAAGAAAGGTTAATAGTTCACCTGCACTCAATCCTATGTAGAGCACCTGTGTGTGTGTTTAATCACAAGATAATTATATTTAAGTTATCAATCATTTTAATCAATGATAGCATAAAAATAATTCTTTGACTTTTATGTCAACGCACTTATACTGTCATTGATTCCGAGTCTTTCCGAACACTTGACACATGGAGTGCTTGACTTAATAACGAATCCAGATTTGTCTTTCTGTATGACATCTCTTATTATGGCTATAATTATTATTCTGTAGTGAATTCGGCAAAAAATATTCTTTAGGTTATTACTACTAAAAGTTATTTTGCGTTTTCTACCCATCAAGTATTGAAAAACAGTTAATTATCAAATTGCAGCTTGCTCATTACTGATAAATATTACTGAAAAATTGAGTTATTTTTAGGTTGGAAATCCTAAAACTTTTTATGATAAATGTATTACAAAATAATCTTCGTCAATTTGTTTTAGGCCAGATGTTTCAGTCATGTTTAGCAATTCTAGTTAATGACTATAAATACCCAGTACATAATGCAGAATACTTGGTATATGAGATAAACAGAATAATCTCTTTTATCTTTATGTTTGAAAATCCAATTTCATCATTGAATTCATTCAAATAACTGTTTATTCTTTTTATAGTAACTGTTGTTTAGGCACAGAATAAATATCTGACAAATAGATTGAGTGCTTATATACTAAGAATATTCTCATCTTTTATAATAGCATTCGTAATAAGCATTTATTCTTTCTCTAAAATATTATATCGAAAATAGAGACTCTCTCCTATTTTAACAAGAATTTTAAGAATAATAAATCTATTTATTACATGTATTCATAATATCAGACCATATAATAAGTTATTTATATTAATAGTTATATATATTTCTGTTTTTCATACTTAATATTCTAATTCATATTCTGATAAATAAAAACTCTTATATTATTATTTGAAAATTTGGCGAATTCTGCGTTAAAATTGTTTTAATAAAAATTCTGATATATTATGAGAAGAATAAAAAAATAATAATAAAATATCATTAATTTTGTGTCGCTTTGAATGTATTGCTGTATTGCATAAGAAATGAATCGTAAATAATATACTTTTGAACCAAGAAATGAATGAAAATATTTTACTTATTTCGGATTAATTTTAATATTTGTGATCTCATCCATCACTATATTCACCCTCTTTCAAATTATTATAGTGAGTGCCAGATGCAATTGCAATTGCAGTTATTAATTGAACAAGATTAAGGAAATGATTCAACAAAAATATAAGCAGTTATTTTAGAGGAATGGCACGAAATTGTCTAATTTTAATGAAGTGTAAGGTTTTATACACTTATACAATAGAATACACATTTAACTAATTTATACGAAATTCATATTCAAGTTATTTTCTAAGAAAAGCATTCAGAGAATAGTATCAGACATGGACAATGGCTCCGACCGTAAGGGGTCAGCCAAAATTTCGGCTAAGGGGGGTAGAGGTAAGGGTATAGGTAGGGGTATAGGTAAGGGTATAGGTAAGGGTATAGCCCCGATCATGTAAAGAGCACAAAAAATGATTTATAATTCTCGAACGCGTTAAAAGCTCAGGGTTACCATTTTTTACCTTGTTGAAGTGTCGGGTGCCAAAATTCTAGGGGGAGTTAACCCCACTACTGCCTATTGCCCAGGTCTGGATTCATATAATATTTCATTCATTAAAATTAAGTGATTTGAATATATATTTGAAATATTATAAAATTGTTATTATTACCTTGTTAATTATTAATATACTCTTATTTATTGAAATAAAATTCTACTAAAACCCCAGAATTGACCAGAGGTGCTGAATGTAAGGGAGTTCAGACAAAATTCACCTTAATTTGGAGACAATGAGAAACCTCTCTAACAATACTTGTTGTGCGACAATCTACCTCATTTCTGATCCTGTTTTAGACCAAAATCTGCAATTCAACTCTCCCTCAAACCCAGAGATAGGCTATAGGGGGGTAGAGGGGGTGGTTAGCCCCCCTAGGATTTTGGCTGAGGCTGACCCCCCTCTGATTTTCGAACTTTTAGGAGACCCCCCCCCCTCTAATTTGTCGCTGAGCGAAGCGAAGCGGCAAATTTTTACTGATTTTGGGGCAAATTTTAGGGTTTT